>JAAAKG020085852.1:0-16577 GCA_010014905.2 Druon quercuslanigerum | reverse complement strand
AGAGAGATTGATCAGCAACCTGGGTCGGAGAAGTGTTGCGGAGTGAACGTGTTATTTAAATAAATAACACGAGAATTCCAGATCAACCTAAAAATTTTATAACCCCTTCCTCACACAACTTCCCTCCCCACCGAGTGAGTCACGCCTACCCCGAAAGGCAAACGGCTTAATGGTGTAATAACAATAATAATAATAATGCACATGAAAAATTTTATTAGACAATTTTATGTGTGCTTTGGTGCCTGATTTTTTTTTTAGAATTACCAGCCAAACATTTTTGAACATTTAAGAACTGGCCATTTTTTAAACTCGGTATTTTTCAAAATAATAAACATAAACTATTTTCCCCTTTTCATTTCTAAAAGTAGTTTTTTAATTTTTTCTACAAAAAAATTCCCACGTATTTTTTGATATTTGAAATCGTTTATCCATTATTTCCAAAAATTCTTGATATTCTCAAAATTTCGAGTTATAATTGTTTTAAAAAAATTTTTTAAATTAAATAAAAATCGCAAATGACAATTTCTGAAAAGTTGCTAAGTATGACTTGCTTGTGAATTGAAACTAATAGCATATGTATTAATAATATGCTATGTATAAAATTTAAAAATTGTACTTAAAATGAACTAAATCTTCGAAAATTTATTTTAAATAATATTTGAAACCTAACTTAAACAATAGTTGTACTTTTTCACATTTCAAAAATCTTGACCTCATTGCGATATCATAGGAGCATTTTTTATTAAAAAAAACATCAGAGATTTTTATTGCTAATAAAATATATCAATTTTCGGGCACCAGTTATTCTATTTGCAAAATTTTGTAACTTCGGCCTACCTTAATAAGTAAAATGTTAATTTCATGGGTATTTTGCCAAATAGATATAGCAGCACTTATTTTTATTTTCTTTAAAAGCCAAATTTAGGTCCTAATTAGAAAAAATAAAAATCTTATTTCAAAATAAAAACTTAATATCCAAAAACTTTGCAATAGAGATAAAGAGGAATGGAGACAACACACTACGCACACATATTGTTCAATTACAGCCGATTTTGGGATTTTGGGACCTTTCTGCGGCGCGGCGTTAATTCTTGGAAGGGCTATAGAAGGGACGGCTATTAAAGGGCTTTACTGTACTAACTAGAAAAACCCCATTTTATGAAAACTTACGAACAAAAATGCTTTTTAAAACAGTTTTGAAAAACGAATATAATAAATGTCACAAATCTTTACTGTATAGGAGTCAGAAATGAAAACGAATGTTTTTTGGGGAAAAATTCAAATAAAAAAAATTCGTAAAAAAGTGATTAAAAATATCTTCAAAGAGAATAACTTTTCTTTTGGAAAAATAAAAGCTAAAAGTTTTTTTAGCTTAAAAACCTCTCACAATAATCAAAAAGGAAAATTTATTCATCTACATTATTCAGAAAAGTATCAGAAAATAAAAAAAAAATTGTTTTTTGGGATCCAATTCTAAACACTTTTTAAGTCCAAAAAAAATGCATAATTATACCTAGTATTATTTCTTCTTCACCATTTTAGTCTAATTTGAACGATTTCGGTTCTATTGATACTAAAACTGATCTCAATTGAGGTATTGAACAGTTTGTTTAAATAAAATAATAAATAAGTAAATAATAGCTTCATTGTAAAGATTGAAACTCATTGTTTCTTTGATCTTATTTTATATGTAATATTTAAAAAAATATTACAGGTGTCATGATTGTAACGATTTTAACGATTGTAACGATATCACATTTTTTTAAATACACTGAAACCGCGTTTATATCCGCCGTACGAGAACATGAAAAGTCACTTTTATTTTCCCGAAAGGGCATCTTACCAATTCTGTTCAGCGAAGGGGAAATGGCCGCGCTGCACTCTGATTGGTTTGTTTGTTACGTAAAGCTGAGAGGTGGTGGATATCAAGTGGATATAAGTGAGAGTTACGCAGGGATTTACGTGCGAGAGGATATAAGTGAGAGAGGATATAACCGCGGTTCCAGTGTATTTTGAAATTTGTTTAGAAATATTTTTAAAAATATTCTCAACTATTATAAAGCATTCCCTAATATTTTCAATTAATCTTAAATATTTCCACATATTTTTTATGGCCACCCCTCGGTTATAACTTTTCCGAATTACAATTAAAAATAATTTTTATCTTTTCAATCCGCCATTTGATATAACTTTTATTCTTTAAAATTATAGCAAAGTAAGTCCAAATGATAATACAGAAAATAGAAAATTAAAATATATATTAATTGAAAAAATAATACTTTCGAAATATAATATATATTATGATAATACATTAACATGTAATACAATTTCGAAAAAATTTAAATTATCTATCAAATATTTAAGTAATTCGGAAAATTAAAAATGAAGATAAATGATTATTATGAAAAATTTAATTTGGGTCAAATGGTAAACCGGCAAAATATAAATTCAGGAAAACTGATATTCGGTCGAATTAATATCGGTAAAATAAAAATCGGGTAAAGTAGAATTTAAGTTGGACGATGGCCGTGGATGCTAAAGCGTAGGCTTTGAACTCACTCTGTCGTCTTGCGGGTTCGATTCCTGCCTCGCACTCTGGAAGAGCCTCGGTGGTACATGCGGTAAAGACTAGCCTAGCAAGGGAGTTGTGTTCATCTCCGGAGAGTCGTGGGACCGGTACCTCTACAGAAAGGTCTTCTAAGTCCTTAAGCCTGTTGCTCTTGGGGGTTGGGAACCCACCTTGGGCTTTGGGGGCCCCCCTATCAAAAAAAAGTATGGGGGGGGGGGGGGGGTTGTAAAGGAATAGGGAAGAAGGTACCAGAAAAATTTAAACCCGTAGGGGACACTTTAGAGAAGCTTTCATTCAAGTAGAATTTGGGAAAGAATCATTCACCAAACTCCTCGCGAACCGGAAGAGTTTAAAATTATAATCTACTAGAGAGTATTCAAGTTGTAAAAGAATGAAAATTGTTCATGAATTGATTGATTTAATTATTCAAGCATATTTTGATAGAAAAATCAGTTACTTCTGCTGACAAAATGCTTTAGCAGAAAAAATAGTTGAAATTCTTGACTAAACCGATTTTTCACTTAAAATCACGGATTTGCAGTAAGCAGAATTAATATTTTGATGTATTTTAAGGCACAGATGAATCCGTCATTTATTGTGAGGAGAAAAGAAAAAGCTTTTGGCTTACGGTTTAGAGATAACCTCAAATTGATGTTCAGGCTTTGTATGAAATGCTGACGTTACAAATATAACAATAATTTGTAGATTTGTACTATCTTACAATTTTACTCGTAATAATCTTAGAAAATGATTGTTTTCAATAGTATTACCTAAACTGCTTAAATCCGTCTATTTTTGTATTACTTGTTAAATAGTAAAACGCACTCATATTAGCTAAACTGACTAACTTCCTCAATAAAATATATAACCAAGTTAATAAAATAATGATTTAATAAAAGTATAAGTACCTGATACGAGCATACAAAACAAATTACTTAATTAGTATATATTTATGATTAGATTGTTCAAATTGACTTAATCGATCAATAAGAAAAATTGACTAAAGTTATTAGAAAGATTTTACTGATTTGCCAGTCCTCAAATCCGTATTGTTTAAAAAAGTTATAATTGATGGTAAATCAGCTAGGACAATAAAAGGCGTGAGTATAAATAAAGTTCATTAGTTCCTGGTCATATTTGCGATTTAATATTCATGGAGGTAGATTACAGATTAGTGAACGTAAACCACGTGGAAACAAAGTGAGTGCACTGCATGTACTGCTTAATCGATGATTATGGCTCGACAAGTGGAAGCAGTGAGACCCAGATAAATTTGAGTTTACTGAGTTAGCGCAAAGTTGGCGCAACTCCGTACTGAGGTCCGTCACGCGGGCTCAGCATTGGCGATAGTGTACATGCGGTGTAATTGCAATTAGCATATGTAATATTAACGGGCCCACGTTGTGAGCACTCCCACACGCGAACCAATTGTCGTAAAAATAATGCCTTTAAAGCAACTCGAGCACTTGAATTTATGAACTGTCTATCGTTACAAATTTTTCTGTAAGACTAACCTTTTCCAGCTCGTTCAGGCCTAACAATACGGAAAACTTCGTATATGCTTGCGCTGTACTTGACAATTTGTTTAACCGAAAATTCGGTAATCTTAGGCAGTGCCTTGAATTTATTTTTTAATTATTTGTCTTCTGACTCAGCCCAGTTCTGCTGATTAAAATAAAAAACTGTACTCTGTTCTATACATTAGGGTGGGTCAAAAAACAAAATGATAGAAATTAGAACGATGTGGAAATGTAGCGTATTAGAAAAACCAAAATAGTATAATTAATTTGGCGTCAATTAATCAATAATAACGAAGTACATTAAACTATTCAATTTGACCAATAAAAATAATTTTTTTATATAAAAATACACAATAGTGCAATGTGATACACGTGGAGAAAGAGGGACTTTGCAAGAGTGGAATGTTTTCAGCACGAGACGCCGCAGAGGGCGGAACTTTTGATTAGACAGATCGACTCAGGGATGACTTGCTGGATCGCTACGATGCCAGCCTTATCCCTGTTTGCACATGTTACACGGCGCGCCTGCATTTGGTGGTGCCAAAAATACCCAGGGCAAGAGTTTTCGCACTCCGTGCAACAGTCATTGTGAAATCGCGTCAACAAGCTGTTGCGAATAGGATACGTAAGCGGAATGTCTCTTCAAACGCTGCAAGAACAAGCCTTAGATGGAGAAGAGGAAGTGACATTAAGGTCATTTCAGGACGAGATGGAACATTAAAATCTTGGTTCATGCTAAGCCCCAAGATTTGACTGAAATAGATGTCGCCCGTCGTAATGATGGTTTATGATTCCGCGATAGTTTTGGTCAATTCAAATCGATAGGTAAACCTGACGATGGATTCAAAGTCCAAAATGTGTTTTTATGAACTAAACAAGAAGATTGTCTGGGTAAAACAGATTGCTGAATCAAGACGCACACTGTTGATAAAGTACGAGTGTTATTTGATGCAAGAATGAGAATAGAGAAGAGGAAGTGGTGGTCAGAGAGAATCAACAGTTTTTCGCTGACCAACCACGCCTCTTTAGCGATCTCCCTGTTTCTGGCAAACTACCGCCCAAACCGAAGCAGTTCGAGACTTTTTGAAGAGAGATTTACTAGGTTCGACCGCCATTGAATGAAGATACAGAGAATGTCATCAGCTTCAAGGAGCTTTGTTAGAACCTCATCAAATCTGAGGAGGAATGTACACCAATCACTGCGGAAGAGGTCAAAAAAGGACTGAGAGACACAAAGAATCTTTCCACTGAAGAGCCAGATGTTATCAAGAACATCGTATCTAAAATCAGAGACGTCCATTCCGCAATGAATTTTGCTAGGAAGCACTATACGCCTACCGAGGAAAGGCAACTTTCTTAACTCAAGGAAGTACAGCTGTATGAAACGATATGATTCTTCGGACAATTAGACCTGTGTGGAGCATTTACGAACATCCTTTAGCTTGAAAAAGATGTAGAAGGCTTTCGGGAAAATTTTCGGACCGACAGGAGTGTCTGCAAAGACACTGCATTCTATAAGCGCAATCTGTCTATGTACTGGATTAATTACCGAAAAGCTTTCGATTCAACCTATTATGGACTGTCATCTATTTATAGGAAAGCTTGAAGGTTCATCCGTACATAAAAAGATTCATTGAGGGATTGATCCTGTTTTAGAAAACCAGATTTACTATTTCATCTGGAGAACATCCTCGCTTCAATCACACATCTGTCATATTCTCTCTTGCTGCGCAATTCTCATATGTACCTCTGCGGCAAGCCTAATTATAAGAGCAGCTTCATATTGTTTGGAGGATCATCTATTAGTACACACGAAACATTGGTTGGACTTGGAATTGGATAAGTGTTCATCTACCGGTACCTATGTGTGCCCAAGAACCGCATTCAGGAAATGAAATTAGTGAAGGAGGCTCTCCACATCAGATATAAGTGTCTCCATCGACAAATGTGGTCTTCCGGTTTATCAGCTTCCAGGTCGACGTTGATCATGATATTTGCAGCTAACATGCTCGGCGTCCCGGGTTTACTTTAAATGTATGAAGTGGTTGCATGGACGAAGCCCGAGCTTTTGGCCCTCGATAAAGCCAGGCCTAAAGTCATGCATACGCTAAAAAGTTTACATTTAAACATTTCCGGTCAGCGCTTATTCACCGCACGCCGTAAAGTTGGGCGTGAATGTCTAAGTCTTCTTAGCATCAGAAGTAAAGAAAATGCATCACTCCATCTAGATGCCTTACTTCTAAAAGTTCGGATGAAGAAAGCAGAGGTCAACAACTTCCTGGAGCGATTTCTTGACAAAAAATGCACGGAAACTTTGAAACATAAAAATGTTGTCGACGGAGCTAACGTTTCCTTTTCTCACATCATGCGGACTTATTTCTCATAACGAGGGTTTCATTTTCGGATTTTACATCAAGAAGTTTCCAATGATAGGTGCCTGTGTTTCATGCACATTCTTAGCACCTATATACTCTTACTATCCGGTTTTCCTGTTTACTCAAAAAAGAATCTTACACATTCTCGGTAATACTCCTCACTGCTTACTCGAGGCCATAAGGCCATCGTTCACCATGTCTTCAAGAAACAAATTATGTTCGGGATCGAATTTTTTACTCTGGCCGAAGACAACATCACAGTCAAGGAGAAGCATAAGTAGGTATAAGTGAGTCGTGGCGACTGTACCGAGAATATTCAGTGAAAATGATTGTTTTTGTGATAAATGTTTCCGAAAGTGCGAAGCCATCACTGTTTCGTAAAGAAGAGAGGAGAACCTAACCTTTTGTCAACAGAAATTGTAGGATTTTTTGTGCAGGAGGGCAAAAAGGGATGGTCACATTTCTCCTCGGGTCACACGTTTAACGTTTAACGTTTAAACATTTTACGATTATAAAATGTTATGTAAGTACTATTAAAGCTTACTGTGTCCTTTGAAGCTATGATACATGAAAAAAACTATATTTTCAACACTATGACAATATCATTTTTAAATAAACAAACAAATTGCGTTCTTAAATCTGCAAAGTAATGTTATTTTAATTGTATTGATATGTACAATTATTTCTTTATAATAAGAAAGTATCCGGAGATGAAGATATAGGAAACCACAAATGCGATGTAGAACACAATGCGTTAGAAAACTCAATTGAGAAAGTCTGTGTCACTGAGGTTAGGGATATAATCAAGAACTTGCAAAACGGAAAAGCTCAGGGATAGACAGTATTAAAGCTGAAATGCTTAAACACGGTGGCGAGCACATACCACATAGACTGTGCGAACTGATAAATCTATTCATCGAAATAGGAGAAGTCCCAGGTGATTGGGAAAAAGTGATTATCTTGCCAATATAAAAAAGAAAGGTAAATAAAAGCGACTGCAATAATTACAGAGAGATTAGCTTATTAAGTACCGCAAGTAAAATATACTCAAAAATACTTATTCGTTGGGTAATGAAAATAACAGAAGAAAAGATTTGGGATGTCCAAAGTGGGTTTATGACAGAAAGGTCATGTACGGATGAAATATTTAGCTTAAGGCAAATCACAGAAAAAAGTTTGAGAGTGGACAAAAAAGTTTTCTGTGCATTTTTTGACATAGAAAAAGCTTTCGACAAGGTAGATAGAAGTAAACTTTGGGAAGTCCTGAAAGAGTGTGGTCTAAATGGATGGTTCCTTCAATCTATAAGAACAATATATACGGGTGGCAAAGCGAGTGTAAGGGTAAATGGGACATTGAGTAACTGGTTCGATATTATGCAAGGTGTTAGACAAGGATACGTTGTTGTCTTCATGGCTATTTATATTATTTATGGACAAGTGTTTAAGAATAGCTCTTTTCGACGAAAAAGGTGTGGATCTCGCAACAGTAAGGGTACGTGGATTAGCGTTCGCAGATGATAAGGTTGTTATGGCAGAGCCTATCGAAAACTTGCAAAGAATGTTGAATAAACTGAATGCAAGCATAAAGAGTATGGGCCTTAAAATTAACTTAAATAAAACAAAAACATTTATGTTCGAAAGAACGAGTGAGAAAACAATATGCAACATTGTATTAAATTATGAAAGAATTGAGCAAGTTGATAAATTCGTCTACCTTGGTAGTTTATTTACTAGGGACGGGAAGATAGATGAGGAGTTAGATGGACGCACAAACGAAGGTAAGAAGGTTATTGGTAGAGTAGGCCCCCTTATCAGAACGAAAAATATATAAAATAAGGCTAAATGGAAATAAATAATTCTATATTTTTATCGACTATACTATACGGCCGCTAGACATGGACTTATCAAGAAAAAGATAATAGTAAAATTAACGCGATTGACATGGGATTCTTGCGCATAATATGCGGGAAAACTCTGAAATCGGTTAAGATGGTTCGGGCATTTTGAGAGAATGAAGGATGAACGACTAACGAAAAAAGTGTATCAAGGTGAAGTAAATGGCAGCGTGTCCAGAGGCTGACCGCGGAAAGAATGGTTAGAATGTGTGAATAAGACAATTAGTTAGAAGGGACATAAGAAGCCATAGAAACACGAGATCCTGCATGAAAAAATGCAATGACGTTAAAGAAGCTATAGAGAAGTATGCCAGGACAGAAAATTATGGCGGAAAATAGTTAGTACGAAGAGTGTCAGTAGAGTGAATGATGCCTGAAACAAAAGGCCTTGGATTCGAATGAACCCCAATCGGAAACTTCACATGACGACTTTGTGAGCAGTGTTGGGGAATGATCGTGTTATTTAAATAAATAACTCGAGAATTCTAGATCAATCTAAAAATTGTATAACCCCTTCCTCACACTACTCCCTTCTAATCTAATCTAATTATAAGAATTTATAATATATTATGATTTTTAAAGAATTCCAGTTTAGTTAATTCCAACAAGTTGAAAAATTTATCTTTGGCAAAGTATGTTAGAATAGAAAATTGAAGGACGCGCCTATTTCACCCGGCGCGTAATGATTACTTCCGTGCTTCTGTACTTTTCCTCCTGAAAGAGGGGATTGAATTTTTCCTGGGGAGGGAGTTTGAAATATAATAAGTGTGGAAAAGAAAATTAAAATCCGCTAAAGTATACCATAAGAGGTTTCGCAAGGTATGTGATAATTATTAAAATATTAAAAATTGAAATTAGATTAAAATAAAATTTTAAATCCTATTAAGGTCGAATAATCAAGTTAATGTATATTCCCATTGTAATTTTAAAAAACATAAAAATTTTCCTAAAGAAGAGAACAAATTTTTTCACAAAAATAAAAAAGAGGAAAGAACAATAAGAAGACAAACTAACATATACAGCACCCTTATTAAGGCAAGAAATTTTTTACCAGGTAAGAAGTGCAACGACACCACGATGCTCTCTATCAAAGAGATAGAAAGCATCGTTGTTTGCTTGCTGTTACTACCTGCTCAAAATTTGTTTCAAATATGGTCGTTGTAGTATTGAGTTTTATTTTCATAAATTCTATACATTATAATAATTATTTGCAATTTGCACATTATTAAACAATAAGTAAATGAAATATGAATAAGTGAGATTAGAAACGAGGTTTGGTACATTAATACTCACAAATGAAAAACATTAATTTATACTGAAAATAATGCTTAGGTTTATTTCATAAATGAGGTACACACTTTTATCTGAAAAATCGATATGGAGTGGGCAAAATACTTTAAGTTAACAGTAAAAAAAGAATGATTACTGTAAGGAAAGACTTTATACGCCGATGGTCACACTCAGGCTGAATGGCGTAGCTAAGGGCCAGGATGATAGTCCTTCAAATCTTCAGAAATTGGGCCTTAGAACCTTTAGATTCTTTTTAAAGCTTTAATTTACGATGTATCAACACTGAATCTACACTGTTGCATATCCAACAATAATTTATAAATATTTTAGTACCCTCTTTTTATCCAGTAATAATTTGCATCTTTATAGTTGTAAAATAATAAATCAAGATAATCTAAATAATATGGAAAACGAAGGATAAAGAAACACGTGTTGAAAGTAGATATAAAACATAGTCTGCATAATTAATGAAAAGTCATCCATTTGAAAAGAACGTGCAGTGCGTAGAAGCATATTAAAAAATTAAATTCTCAGTGTTTCTTGCTCAAGGCGCTCGTGCTTGCAAGTAATAACAAAAGTATGATTGTTCCCCCAACTTTACACCGAGGCTTATTTTCGGAGCGAAATTAAAAAGTCAATGAGTGCAATTGCAGTGTTTACAAGTATTGCATGCATTACTCGAGACCTCTCTTATTAGACGAAGCTTGTGCTGTATTTCTGGCGGGAAATAAAGTGTCCGAGTCTAATGAAAGAGCGCTCGTAATGAATAATCAAGTTCTTTTTGTGAAGGAGGATTATGATTACAAAGGGGACGTAATGAGTCGATGAAAATCTGAACATTATTTTTGCAGAATTCAAATCCAAAAAGGATATGACTAGCGCAGCTGTGCGTGTCAGGCTATGAAAGTTCTGCTTATCGCGGCAATACATATTATGCTAACCATGCCGGCCATGCTGTTGGCAATTACAATTACCAGGAAAATAGGGATATCGTAAAATGCAATTAAATATTATTACCTTCTAATGGTTGCCGCGGCCGTGGCCGCAAACCGTGCACTACCAAACTCAGAGGACAGTATATATGCAAGATTCACTCATAGAATTAGATCACTTGATTGTATATGCAATATATAATATCAAATCTCATTATTTTTGTTTGTGTTAAGACAAGCTCTATTGTTACTTTGATTATATTCTGCAATGAAGCGTCATTATTTCTTAAGATTTCTGAATAACATGGTGTTAAATGTTAGTTAGATCATTTATGTCAAGTCTTGGTAAAAGACAAACTTTAGGTGTGAAGAAAAAATGATACTTTTGCACATAAGTTTTTTTTTACCCCGGGAATAGTTCAAATATATTGAAAGTTCTTTAGATATACATTGCATTAAAAAAAGTAAATTAACTGAATGAAGCGCTTAAATGCACAATTTTTTGTATTTACTTTTTACTAAATAGGCACTGAAGACAAGTTGATATCATCGTGTACATGTATGCTTTTACGTGCGAGAGAAAGATTACATGGACAATTATCATAATAAAGGATCGCAAGTATAGAATAGCAGGTTCATGTGGCGGGACTAATTACATCACAATTAAATGTTATCTAACAGAAAAGATCTGTGAAATTCTTGGAAGAGTGGCATTCAGGGCTGGAAGATCTAACATTTGCATTCGCAAGATCTGGCTACTGTATTTTTTTAGCAAGTGCAAGAACATAAAAGAATAAAAATTAAACTTTTCTCCAGTTTATAAGACTTATAAGGTAGACAAGAATATTTCTATAAACCTAATGAGTCATCATGGTGTGACGAAGAGGCATCTAATAACATCTTTACTTCCAGAATCGTGTTTTCAAATTTTCATGGACAATAGCTATTGTCCTGTTCCGTGATGCAAGATTCAACGAGCTTCTCCAGCCCAGTCGTGATGCTTGAATGCCTATCAACTTGTAACTCGTTTAAGAATTAATACCATTAGTCCAGAACTCGAGAGACTCTTTCATCTGCTCTTGATGTTCACCATCACTAATTTCAAAAAGAAGGATAATATTTTTCTTTTTTTCTATGCTTCAGTTCTCTATCACACATAGATTGCCTATTATCCTCCAGTTATCCACATTTTTTCGCAAGTTGATATAAAAACTCTTCAAAATTGTTGAACCTTATTTCAGCTAAATTTTTTGAATTTAATCGGAATTTTTTTCAATTTAAGATTCAATGTAGGAACATTGAATTCAATGTAGTGTTGAGGTCTTCAATTAAGACAAGTGAATCGAGCTAAATTTGACTAATTTTACATTAATTTAAAGAGGATGTAAGAAGTTAAATTAATTTAATTCAAGCAAATTCAATGTAAAGTCTACTCAGATAACGGCTAACTATAGTTAGATTAATTTAAATAATTTGTGTCAATTGAACTTACGTCTATTTAATTAAATTCTGAAGAAACGCGCTGGACCAAGTGACTGTGGAAAAATAAAGATAATTCAACTAAGATGTATGCAAATTCTGGTAAATTTAATTTAAGTCAAGTAGTCGACTTACATTCGACTGAATTCTTGACTAATATATAACTAGCTATAAGAATTAATTAAACTAAGTTCAAAGTAAAATAAAAACCATCCAAATTCATTAATTTGAATCTAAAAGCTAATTTTCAAATTTCGAGTGAATTCAACTAATGAATTGAAAGTAAATTCATCATTGTGTATAATAAGGTTGGGTTTAACGAAATTGTTTGACCATTATAATATAAATTATATAAGATTTTAATTCCAGTGAATTCTTGTGAATTATGTTATCAATAAGGTAAATTGTAGGCCAAGAAAATTAAAGTGTATTCTACTAAATCGAATGTGAACTGCAAATATCTTTAAGTGAATTTGGAATTAATTTAAGTGCATCCTGAATTGAGTTCCTTAAAATAAAAATAAATTAAGTAGATAAAACTTAAATTCAAGTAAATTAAAGTAAATTTTATTTAATTCGAATAACTCCAAATAAATCCAAATAAAATCATGGAAGCTTATGTTAACTCATATTAATACAAGGAATTCAAGTGAGTTAATGAAAATTCATGTAAGTCAAAGTGCATTCAAGGATATTTAAGTGAACTCAAGTAAGTTAAAAGAATAAGAGCTTTTAGGTAAATTCAAGTAAATTAATGTTAATAAAAAAATATTTAAGTAAACTAAATAATGTTCAAGATTACATATCATAGCCCATTAGCCGACCCAGTCGCTTAGTTGATTAGCTAGTCAGTCGGCTAACTGACGCTGATTAGCCGAAAGCATACCTATAGGTACTGACATCTAAGAATTTTGTTGTATCGAGTGCATGATCGGTTGACAAAACTTTGAAGGATTTCTCTCGCAACCGTAGCTGAGTACCATAAGAAATTTCAGCTGTAGAATAATACAAGTCTTCTTTTAAAGCTGTACGTATTCCCAACAAAACTATTGGAAAAGTTTTAGTTCAAAGTTGGTTTGCTTCACATTTTAAAGAAATTATCAAGGGTCGATGAAATCGATTGATCACCCTATTCGATTGAGAATGATACGCAGTAGACCATATAATATGGATTCCAAAAATTTTCCGTGAGGTGAATAGAAGATGCGATTCCAAATGAGTAGCTTGATCAGTTCAGGACATCCGAATCTTGAGATCCGGCCGTGAACGGTAGCTTTGGTAACAGTTTCAGCGGCAATGTTAGGAAATAGAATCGCTTCAGGCCACCTTGTAAATTATTCGATTCATATCAGCATATATGACATACTGTCGCTGCAGTTTAATGGTGCACAAGTTTGATGTATATTTTTCGGAATCGTGCTACTGTGAAGAGAAAAATATCCAATCGGAGTTAATGTATGACGAATAGTCTTCGATTTTTGACAAACAATATTGGTCTGAACTCAAAAAGCGAAATCCTGATTCTTTAAAGGCCAAACAAATCTGTCTGTTAGTAAATAACGAGTTACGCGAAATCCAGGATGTCAAAGACCATGCAGATTGTTAAAAACCGTTCTTCGTAGTATGTTTTTTTATGAAAGTGCTCGATTTTCCAGTTGAAACGTCAACCCAAACTTTTAAGGAAGATATTAGCGACGACATTTGCTGAAGAATTATTTACGTGTAAGTTTCCATTTGTTATCTTGCTTAGGTATTTCCAAGACATCATCAGCTAATTTCAGAACCTTTGATAAAACGAATGCCACTGGTGAATTGTAGTATGAAATTAATCTGTCGTGCTTACCTTGGTGAAGAATTTTTAGACCAATTTCTAAAAGCTAGCGATGAGGGGCTTGTGATCTGTGTCGATTGTAAAGTTAAACCCTTCCAAGAAGTATCGACCGTGTTTTGCTGCAGATAAATTGCTCAAAGTTCCCGATCGAAGGTACTGGTAGCCTGTTTTAGTCATCAACAACTTCTTGGCGCAAAATTCCAAAGGCTGTACGTGGAATTTTTTAGATTCAAGGTTGGAATCGGTTGATGGAGAACAATCTTCATCAATTTGATTTACTGCTGTACCTACAGCAACGTTTGGAGAATGAGCCGTCAAGATAAATTTTGCTCCAGGATTCAAATGGTATCATAAGTGGTGCAGTACGAAGAGCATTCTTCACAGCATAGAAATATTTAATTAAACATTGTAATTTAGCGATATTTCTACTAATATTATCGTAAGATTAACCACTCAAGAATAGCGCTAGGGCTAGTGTTACGAAAATAATTATAATTCTAACGAATTGGAAATGAATTAGGCATACGGAAAATTTCGCAATACTAAACAACACGTTAATTTAAAATAAGGTAATAACATAGTCAAGATATACAAAAGAAAAACCGAGCTGTTTATACCCCGAGATTGTATGGAAACGCTGTATCACTGTGATCTATACAAAGACAATATCTATCCACCTGCAAAAAATTTTATTTTCGCGTGGATCAAAGTGCTGCAATATTGCTAATTTCCATACACCATGCAAATTATGAATTAGCTAATACGAGTGGAAGCCTAAATTCGAATTTTAAAAGTATAATTCATTTCAATTATAGCATACTTTTGGCATACCAACATACACTCAAACTAGGTTTATAATATCGAAAATCACAAAGTACATAAAAATTATTTTTTTATAAGTATCGTGTGAGCCGAGACCCTCGAGTGGAAGAACGAAAGAAGTATAAGGAAGAAGACGAAGAAGAAGGTGCTGCAGCGGATGAAGAAGATCATGAACGTGGAGAAGAGAGTGAGGAAAGGATTGCTCATTGGTCTGTTGCATCTCGCTCTGGCCAGCCTCTTCTGTAATTGGTCGCCACTCAATTGCCGCTCATTAAGTAACTGCCTGTTTTTTGCACCGGCAGTGACTGCAACTCGTGGTAAAACCAGCCCCTTCGACCGCGCCCATAATAAGACACCTCGCGATTATATACGATGCATATGGAAAAATTGTCCAGAACGAGAAAACCCCCCTTTAAATTTATTACTAAATATCTCTTTACACATCCGTAATTGTTTTTATATGATAGTAATTAGTTAGTTATTATTTGTGCATGTTATACTTGCTTGTAATAAATATGTATATGCAATTTGCTGATGAACAATTTTCCTTCATTTCATTTTACTTACTCATAATTATTTTTTTTATTTATTTCTCATTAGCAGAGTTTAACGATGCAACGAAGGACTTAACAATTAATATCGCCTTCTTGATCCAGCCATAAATGTACCTCCTTTTTGTATAATTACGTTGGACTCTTGACATCGATTAACTATAAGTATTTCGCTGAAAAAGGCCTCATACGTTTGATATCATTAAGGCTGGGCTGATGTTCTGATATATTTCTAATTTCTTCATTTACCACGAAGCGATTCGCGACTTATAACTGAATTTGAGTTTATCCTGATTGGCAATAAATGATCATTAACGCGGGCCTTGATTATGAGTCTCCTTTGGAAATTGTTGTCGTAGGCGCTTGCAATCTGACGTCTCATTTGGAATTTTAATTCCGTCGATTATTGCTATTCCTGGTACCAGCATAGTCAGGATCGTTAAGGCACGCCAGTAATCTCCAGACATCACTATAGTATAACTGGTGACGGACCTGAAAGGAAATATCCTTGTTTAAAAAGAAATATCCCTGTCTAACGTAATTGCTTAGGATTAATTACATTAATTAAAGTGAGATGTGATAATGCGAGTTGCTTAATACTGTATGCACTTTGATTCACTGATCGTTATTGATCGTTTGGGGAAGGTAAATAAATACGAGAGTACTCCTGTGACATGATTAAGAGCACTTTCCGCTCTATAACTGGCACTATTGTGGTGACAAATAACGGACAATCATGCGACTATTACGACTTGTCATCTACTATTAATCAAATATAGTTCATGCATCAGTACAGAACTTTTTGCTGCAAGAAGAAAACAAGAATTTTTCATTTCTTGGGGGTAGTGCGTTAATTATAGAGGAATTTTATGGAAACATTGCAATTCTGAATTAAGTGCTAATAGTGCAGCAATGTCTTTTTTTGAAAAAGAAAGAATTAAATGGTTAGTTTTAAAAATAAGTATGTTGAACCTGCAGAAAGGAATGAAGGGTTCCTTTACAAAAAACGGTGCGAGTGACGTCAGTTCCCTCTTAATAACCGTTATGGATGCAGGATAAATTGTGCGCTACATAATTACAGGTTCCGAAACATTGCTTACTGTGCACGCCCTCTGTTCTCCTTCATTAAGATCCTGACGGTAGCCGCCTGTTACTTCTACGGATATTTTAACATTTCCGTTTACCCGGATTTTTTTTACAATTTTATTTTTTTCCTTTCTTTTACATTTTATCGTCTTGCTGTTTACCCAATTTGAATAGTATATATATAATAAAATTGTAAAAAAATTCCGGGTAAACGGAAATGTTAAATA
>JAAAKG020085841.1:0-16577 GCA_010014905.2 Druon quercuslanigerum | reverse complement strand
TGGCGCCAATGTTTTTTCATGAGGGACGTAGAGAGGCAAGGGGGTTGCGCTGTCATAAAAGTAAGGTTATGTATGGTGTGTCCTCTAAGATTTTTTTAAAGGTTTTTATTTAAGGTCAATTTAATAATTACTTACAAAATCCAGGATTTACTAAACAGAAAATGTGTAAAAATGATTCTAAATATTTTTCTTCCAATTCCTGTGTGATATTTCCAGAATCTCTCATCAACCCTTCAAATTGCTGTTGATTTCAAATTTTACGACATTTTGAAAAAACAAGCCAGGTAAAATATACCTGTAATATACGCATATTTTTAAACTTAATTTTTTTCTATACTCAGAAAATGTAAAAAAAAATTTCGCAATCATTTTTACACATTTCCTATTTAGTATATCCTGGATTTTGCATTAATTATTTCATTTATCTTGAATTAAGAATTTAGTTCAACACATTCAACCCATCAATGTATACATACATGCAAACCAATACATGCTCACAGGGTCCTAGTTGCTAAGGTGGTGGTAGGTGGCGCTGAATTCCGTCATTTCTATTGCACAGAGTTGTGCAGGCCTGAGGCGAAGAGTAAGTTAAGAGTAGCGCGCCTCCCTTTTATATTGCTTATTGGTTCTTAAATATTAATAAATACAGTTTAATTTTTATTCGTGTTTCTCATTAATGGCCTAACATACTTCAGAAGTGGGATCAACGGGAGTAAAATCTCGTGTTGAGCGGAAATAAAGCGACTCTTTCGGTACGACGCGTAAAAAGGTGAAATTACGCAGCAAAGCCATTCGTTGAATCGGTTTGAGAATCGTTCAAAGTTTTTTGTCCTCCGTAAAATTCGTGAAAAGAAGGTGAGGTCGAAGTGCAAGTGTGAACATAAAAAAAAGATAGTGCGCACAACGATACAGGGTATATAAAAAAGTACCGTTTCTGTAGATACGCATGTGAAAATTGTTATCTTGAATGTGTTTTCCAAAGCAGGAAAGCCTGGGCCAAAGCACCAGGAATATCGGTCAACGAATTAGAACAGCTTGTGAAAAATCTCCAATCGGATCCGAACTCGTCACATGCGCAGAATGTTTCGGATCTCTACGCTCTAGTAAAATGATGGAGGAAAGCCGCAGAAAGGACGAACTGATACTTAAATAATGTAGCAAACCCCTTAACAGATTCTGTTCACATAATGCCCCCGACTTCAGCAAGGGAATCAAAACATTTGATGGCGAAAAGAATAGTGCCGCAGCAAATGTGTGGATGAGTAATCTTAATCGAATGATACTTTTCCATCGTTGGTCTGCGTGTTTTGCTCTAGAAACGGCTCGAGCATATTTAAAGGGCGGAGCACTGAATTGGTTTAGGATATAGGCGTCAGAGTTAAAGCATTTGAACCAATTTGAAGCATCATTCACGAGGACATTCATCAGCACGGAGAGTCTAACCTCAAAATGGAATCGGATGAGAGAACGAATTTAACAGAAAGGCGTGTCTCTGTTATTTTACTTTATAGATAAAGCCAGGTCAAAGGATCTTTGTGCAGCTTTGGGAGTTAAGACACACATAAACGTCGATGATTTATTTCATGATTTACAGCTGCAAGAACGACTGAATAATCAATGACGCGAAAGAATCTGGAGCGTTTTTGACACAGAAAGACGTAAGGCTAATGAAGGACTGGCAGAGCGAAGGGGAAACAAATCTCCGGTCTTTCAGGACCAAGTGACGAAGGAAGTAAATCAAAATACTGATCGTCGACCACCACTTCGTAACGAACCAGGGGAGTTAAAATGCTACAACTGTGGTAAATACTGTCACATTTCGAAGGACTGTACTAAGCCCCAAAGGGAGTTAATTTGTCGAAAAGGCGAAGGCAAGAGCCATACGGAATTACATTGTGCCGAGCCTGAAAAGAAAAGCGAAATGACTGTAATTTCTCTGTGGCCAAGTAATGGTATTGAAAAATATTTCAAAGAGCTCACGCTGAGCACACCAAAAGAAAATAACTTCAAACAGATAAGATTCATCAATCCAGGAAGTTTAGATTGCAAAATCAAAGCATCTATCGTATTAGAAAAAATACTAGAACTCATTCCGGGCAAGACAGATTTAAAGATTTTCGGTCCGACTCATTTCGAACATGTTTTCCGGGTATAGTGATCGCGAATATTAATGTAGACAGAGTGCAAGTGAAAGAAATTAAAATTTGAGTGATTTCAGATGATGTAAAAGCCACGGAAATTATTGTGGGTCAATCGTTCACCGTACACCCACTTGTAGAAGTGCATAAAAAGTGCGGGAAACTGTTCTTCAAAGAAAGCGGAGAAGCTTTTCTTTAAACATTGGAGATGAAAGAGCAATGCGATGAGAGAATCGAAATAAACAAAGAAATAGTTCACCAGATCTCAAAGCCAAAGACCATGCTGCGTGGAGAAATCTGCGAACTGTAACCTGTTTCAGTGCAGTCAGCATTAGGAAGACCAGTGCAACGAGCGGAATTAAAGATTGGAGAGAGCCAGTCGGAAGAAACCATGGAGGACTTGATAAGAGTTCTTAATAATTTTAGGAAATTTAGAGCGCCGTCGTTGTATGATTTAGGATGCACGAATGTATTAAAAATGGACATTACCGAAAAGGACAACAGCAAACATGTAAGTAGCAAAGATATTCCAGCGAATAATACTGATCGGGAAAAAGTGAAAACAATAGTTAAAGAATGAAAAGAAACTAACGCACCTTTTTTTTCGAAGGTGATGTAGAAAGTTTTAGGGCCATTACCTGACCAACTTGTGCTTTTTTATTTAGACGATATTCTAATAGCCAGGGAATCTTGGGCCGTATGTACACGATTTAAGAAACTTTTTAGGTTTGGCCCGATTTTTCAAGCGTTTCGTTCCGAGATTCGCTTCAATTGCAGAACCGTTACATATATTACTAAAACCGAATATACCCTTTATTTGGACGAAAGAGCGAGAGACGCGTTTCAAGCTTTACGTGTGATACTAACGATTAAACCAATTTTAAAGATCTCTAATCCTAAAGCAGAAACGGAACTTCACACTGATGCGAGTGCTAAAGGATTAGCGGCAATTATGCTACAAAAGAATACCGACTTGAAACTTTACCCAGCGTACGCGATTAGTCGTCGAACGAGCGAAGTAGAGTAGTAGAATATTGGTAGTCACAGACTGCCAATAATAATATAAACAAATACTCAAAAAGCAAGAAACTCTCGATGTATTAGATGGTACAACTTATTAAACGAGTTTGATTTCGATATCATTTATAGCCCGGGGGTCAATATGCCCCACGTAGACAACGAAGAGGACGAGATTCTAGCTTTTCAATATTTAGATACTAGTTTGAAACGGAAACGAGAAATTTGGTTAAAACTGGAACTAGCAATTTTACAATAATATTATGTATAAACGCGAAAGACATAAACTTTTATATGTTGTAGCAGAAAAGATGCGGAAAAGTCTGGCAATAAGAAAACACGATCTGCGGGGTCACCCAGGTATCGAACGTTCAGTTACTAAAATTCGAGAATACTATTTTTTCCACAATTACGTCAATATGTGAAGCAACACATCCGTTGATGTTTGCAATGCTTGATGACAAAGACAAAACGTGGAAATCAAGCGGGCCAATTATACCCAATCGAACCCGGTAACCGTCCATTTGCCAAAATTCATATAGATCACGAAGGTTCATTTGTTACAACGGCACGGATACATTCTAGTTCTAATTGACAATCTTAAGACATTTGTGGTGTTAAAAGGAGTTCATGATACCAAAGCAGAGTAGTGATGCGAGTCATGGAGGATCTCGTTCTAGATTTTGAAGCACCAGGAACGATTTTATCGGACCGAGGTACCAGCTTTAGGTAGAAAGGAGGAACGGAACCTTAATGCCGGCAGTTTAAGCGAGTATTCGACATGAAAAAGGCCGAAAAGGGGTCTTAAGGATAAAGGCAGTTTAGAGAAATTTAAATGAGTCGGTTAACAAGACGACAGGGAGTAGTTTCTTTGAATCATTGTACGGTTTCAATAATCGACATGATGAAGGAGAAGTTAGAGGGACTACGATCGACGACGACAAGCAAGATGTTCCGGAACAAATCGGAGAGTCAACAAAGTTGCAAAAAAGATTTAGGGGACCCTTGGTGGTAATTGGAGTTTTACCCGGAAAACGAGAAAGAATATATGCTTCGACAGCTCACGTCAGTCAGCTTAAAGTTTGGAGAGCTTCAGACTTTGACGTAGAGCTAAACCTTTGAGAAAAGCCAGAATTCAGAAGAAGCAGGAAAGAAATCAGAAGAAGAAAACGACAAACAAGAGGAAAAAGTCGAAGAAAAAGAATTCGAAGAAGAAGAAGAACTCAGCAGATTCAATACGAGACCGAAGAGATTAATTCGAAAACCAGCGCTTTATGGGACGGATACGATATAAAATTAAGTAAGAGATGATATTATTGTTTTATATCATTATTGATTTATCATTATTATCATTATTTATATCATTATTTTATATCAGTATTGATAGAGCGTCATTTATATCATGCACAAAGCTCGAGAACGAGCTTTTGAATAGAATGGCCGAATGTTAGCGTGAATAGAATCTCTCTAAAGGTCCCTCTGCGTAGGGCCCTAGCCGCGAGTACTGCGTAGTGCTAGTCTAGTGAAAGTAAGGCGTAGAGCGAGTTGAGAGTACCGCGTCTCCCTTTTGTATGGCTTGTTGGTTCTAAACTATTAAAAAATACAGTTTAATTGTTATTCGCGTTTCTTATTAGTGGCCTATACCACTTTTATAAACCTCAAAAAACAAAAATAATTTTTGAAAGCTTTGCGAACGATCTCAAATTTTATTGAGCATATAGAATCTTTCTCGCAGTCAAAATTACCCAAAGAAAATTAGGATGCTTGTAGTAATTAAAATGGCCAAACTCTGAATGAAATATAGATTAAAACATACGTAATCCTCAGAGTTTTTCAAAAATAGCTGATATTATTTTTCTTTTCGTAATCTACATAATAGACCGGGACGAAATATAACGAAAACTTGAAAAGAAAGTGAAAAATTTTCGTATGTTTTTTTTACCTAAATAATGTTAAAGTAACACGTCGATTCATTTTTATTGTTATTTCTAATTTTTTGATATGTTTAGATCTGCAACTGTTCTGAATATATTTTTTTAATGACATTGGAAATTTAGATGTAAAATAAGACAAATCAATTTTTTGACCTTTTTGACCGTTGTACTTTACTTCAATGTTAATCAAAAAAATATGCCCGCTGAGCGGTCACATTATCATTGCGCGCGAGTATGCTTTCTCGATGTGCGCTTGTTTTCGTACCTTTAATGCATACGCTTTAAATATCATAAATATCATAAAATTATAAAGCGGTATAGGTAAAGCGGTATAGACCGAACTGAACAGCATATGAGACGTAGGCATGTTTTTTAATATAACGTTAATGAAGAAATACACTTTTTTAATTTACTAAATAGAGACATTAAGCTGTAGGCTTAGATTCTGCTCGTTCAAACTTTAGTTCTAAGACAACTCTGCTTTAATTAATTTTCGTAATATATTTTATATATACCATAGCAGAAACTTGGGTTGATATTTCTTAATCTATCAAATAAATATTTTCTTGAAACTTTTTTGAAAATTTTCCAAATGTTGAACAGCATATAACTTTTTGCATATTTATAAAAATTTTAAATGTCGTAAGGATAATTTGCAAGTCTTTTTATCGTGTATTGAAAACTTTGACCAAAATTTATAAGTCTTAAAAAAATATGTTTCAAATTTTGAAAAAGCTTTTGTAAATTTAGCCTAATCAAAAAAATTAGGTGAGATAAGTTTCTAAATGTACTTTATATCTAGTGAAAAATTGAATGTAATTTCCTAATCTATCAAAAAAAATATTTTGTCTATTTTTTGACAATTTTCCAAATTTTCAAAAGTATATAACTGTTTTAATTTTCAACAAAATTTTTATTTGGATAATTTATCAGTCTTCCAACTATCTATAAGAAACTTTAACAAAGTTTAACAAAGTTAGCGTGGATACACAATATTCAGGTAACCATACATACCGACATGCAAACAAACAGGCAAGACAAAACGGCATGGTTTCGGACTCTGTGAATGCCGAAACATAAAGATCCGGTAAAAAGCAGAGATGGAAGATTTGGACGATTACATTACACTCTCATGAATGAGAGTAAAAAGTTTTGAAATAGTGGACTTGGAATGTATATACATAACGATATACAACGAATAGTAAGAGTGTGTGTACGTCCAAGCAAGACTGCGTGTGGTAGGTCGGCAGTTTAAGTCGAACCGTCAGTTCGTGTATATTATGGGAGAAAGAAAAATATATTTTTGATACTAAACAACACAGGAGTGTTCCATACCCCAAAATGGTATCAAATAGCCAAAATAGACAAAGCTCAAAAATTAAAATTTGCACATTATTTTTGTCATTCATTGTAAGTACTTGTAGCATTCTTGTGCCACCGTTGTCGACTGACCGGGACAATTTCAAGACATGAATCCCATCTAGAACGTTTGGAACTTCATGAAATAAAAGTCAGTAACCACGATCCTATGAACAAGTAAGAGCTAATTCGGATACTCAATCACATTTGGAAACATTGCCGAAAGATGAAGAAAAAAGTTGAAAACTGTTTAAGCAGTATTACTAGTGATATTAAAGCTGTATTATCTGCTAAAGGTTGCTATATGAAATACTTATTATTAGGCCAAAGCTAAAACATTACTTTTTTATAATTTTAAATAAGATACACATTGATATTGAGACATCTTTCGTAAAATCTTAGATAAATATATTATAAATGATAAATTTTATTTAAAAAATAATCATCTACATTGAACTGAAGCATTTTTACAATAAAAAGCGACTTTTAAATAGAATAATAATTTCGTATGCCCACCTTTACCGGATCATAAATCTTCAATACGATGAGGCATACTGTTCATACAGTTTTAAATTTAAATCTTTATCCCTGGTCAATGTTTCCAAATGTGATTGAGTATCCGAATTAGCTCTTACTTGGTCGTAGGATCGTGCTTACTGACTTTTGTTTCACGAAGTTCTAAACGTTCTAGATGGGATTCATATCTTGAAATTTTTCTGGTCAGTCGAGAACAGTGACTTTTTTCGGCCTAAAAACGTGCTAATTAGGCTGCCTAATTTGGCAAATCTAGCGGGCTAGGTGTTTAAAAACACAAAAACGCTCAAAGTGCTTTCAATAAAAGACAAAAAAAAATGAAAAAATTGTAATTTTTTAGCTTTGATCTAATAATATGGCAACACACTGTATGCCCGATTTTCAAAATCTTGTAACATTTTAATATATTCAGTTTTTATAATACTTACCTCAAATTATAGCAACAATAAGCGAACAGATATTTCAGTAATCGTAAGTTTATTCGGTTTGCGTTGACACGTTGCTTGCTCGAACCAGACTGACTCGGCCTTATTCTCTCGCGCGCTCGCAAACACGTTTTGATGACTGGAAAGGGGAGGGCCTCACGCAAGATAACCAATCAGAGCACGAGCTCAAAAATGAATTTTCCGGGTAACGAGTTTTAGAAGGTTCTTGATTCCTGTTTAAATCCTGTTTCGACAAGCTTTGAGAAATGTAAATATAAAATATCTCCTTCTAAATCCTCATAAATCATCGCATGTAATTTAATTTCCACCGTTAATATCGGGTTTTATTTGACTGGTAGCACACGTGCCAGTATAAATTTCGGTACTCACAGAATCCGAAAATCATAACATTTTGCCGATATCTGTCTGTATGTCTGGCTGTATTTCTGCCTGTCTGTACGTATGAATACCCGAATGTTGTAGCCACGCTAACTTTTGAAGGATTTGTCCACTCAAGTCAGCCTTTGATACAGTTCTTGAAGTTCCCAAAATGAAGGTTGAGTTCGTTAAGAAAAGATTTCCAACCAAAATAAAAGAATTTAGAGCATTTTCAAAATTTGAAATTTTTTGCCTCAAATTTTAGAAATTTTTGTCAAAGTTTCTTTTATATGACTTGCAAATTATCTAAATAAAATGTACAATTTCGATGAAAATGATGAAAGTTATATACATTTGAAAATTTAAATTCTTCACTAGATATCAAATTAATTTGTAATTTATTTCAGTTAAATTTTCCAATTAGACAAAAATTTTAAATGTTAGAGATTTTCAAAATTTGAAAAAGGTTTTTTTATTAGTTTCAGAAGTTTGTATCAAATTTTCTGGTACACGGCAAAAAGACTTAAAATTTATCCTAGTGACATTTTTATGTTCGATAAAATTTCGATATGCTTTTCAAGATTTTGAAAATTTTCAAAAAAAGGAAAAAAAAAGATTTTTTGAATAGGTTAAGAAATATGAATTCAAATTTCTACTGGATATAAAATATATGTATTTCGGAGCTATTCTCATGAAATTTCTTAATTAGACAAAAGTCCAAAAAGTTCGATCATTTTCAAAAATGTGCAATTTTTGTTTTTAAGAGTTTTTGCAATAAGAATGTAATCGTCAAAGCCGTAGATGCTTTGAGAACCTTCTTTAATAACAAATCGAAAAAAATGTCATTTACAATTTATGGCTATAATTCCTCAGAAATTTCAATCACAGTCTTCGATTTAAGTTATAATATTTATGACATTTAAAAACATTTAGTTAAAGTGTACGCATTAAACGTAAAAAAATCGAGCGCGAAAAGCGAGAGCGTACCCGCGCGTCCTAGGCCCACTCAAACTTGGCGCGAAGCGAGCATATTTTTGATTAAATATGGACCTTTAAATGTAGGACGGAGTTTTTGATTAATTCCAGGTGTCGTGTAGGCATTAGAATCAAAAAATTATCCCATGCATTGTATACATTTGCCGACTTTCGCTTTTGATCGTAATATTGTTTGTTTACTGACTGATTAAATTTGATACTATCCGAAGCTTTCTCTCGAGCAGTTTGGAGATCACGCTCGCTGTAGCTTAAAACTTCCTCTAAGAGCAGGCGTACGCAATCGCTTTACTTTCCTTTTTGGTTAACAACGAATAAAAATTGGCCATCTATCTGGACTTTCGCATAACTTACCAATCGTAGCAGTAGTCACGTGATTGAATCTTTCAATCTACCCATTAGCACGAGACGTGCCTACAACAATAAGAACATGATCTTTAATTTCAGATTTAAAAAATTCAGTAAAGACGTTAGTGGTAAACGCTGTTCCAAGATCTGTAATTATACACTTGGGTCTACTATAATTACAGAAATATTATCTCATGTGTTTAATTGTTTTTTTTTCTTCAGATGTAGTCGATTTAAAAGGATAGAGTTTTACAAATGTAGTGAACCCTTCAATTATTACAAGCAGATGCTTAAATCCTTCACCTGTTTTCTCGAAGGGACCACAGTCATCGGCATGTAAAACAAGGAAAGGTCCATCTCTCTTCGGAATGTTATAGAGATATCCTTCCGGTTTTCCACTCAACGGCGAATATCCAACGCATCGGAGACAATTCGCGACATACTCTTTAATTTTTCCATGCATTTGAGGAAACCAGTAAATCTTGGAAACATTGTTAATAACTTTATGCATCCCTATATGTCCCATATCATCTTGACAAGATCTAATTATGTTTTTTTTCATTGATAGCGGTATTTAGAATAAGAATCTCTTATTCTTGACTTTTCAGTACACTAGTCTATCGCGAGGATCACACAATTGTAGCTCTCCTTTGTAAGGTTATCCCTGATTTTACACATTTCCTCTTCTCGGCCTTGATAAATTGATAGAGTTTCTTTCGAACGTATTCCTTTCTATAACGTGGATACAGCGACTTAACTCGTCGACGTGGTTCATGCGTTTGCCGGGTCGATGTACAATTTCGTAAACGTATCTTTCCAAGAAAAGTGTCCATTGCGAAATTCGTGCGTCAACTTTTTGTTTACTAAGCGTTAAATGGAAACTATCACAATACGTAATAGTCTTAATTTTTATCCCGTCAAGCTATATGTGAAAACGCTGTATTGCGTAAACAACTGCGAGGTATTCTAGTTCAAAGCTGTGGTATTTTGACTCTTTAGAAGTCATTCGCTGGCTAAAATACATAACTGGCCCAAAAGAGTCGTCGTCCTGCTTTTGCAGCAAGATGGCACCTAACCCGCTTGTTGATGCATCGCAATGTAGTTCTATACTAGCTTTTGGAGAATAAATCGTTAAAAGGGGCCTACTTATTAAATATTCCTTTATCGTTTCGAACGCTTTGTTTTCGGCAACTCCAAATTTATATTTTGCACTTCCCTTGAGCAGGTCATATAATGTTTTATATATGACTGAAAACTCTAGTATGAATCGTCGGAAGTAACTGGCGAGACCGAGGAAACGATGCAGCTCCTTTGTGTTTCCAGGTATCGAATAGTTTTGAATGGCCTCCAGGTATTACTCACTGGGAAAAATATCTTGCTCGCTTACACGATAACCGAGATAGTTTATATCCGTTTGAGCAAAATTACATTTATGCAGTCGAAATTCGAAGTGATTTTTTCCTGCCAATTAAAAAACTATGCGCAAAGTCGCAAGGATCTCGAGAAGCTATCAAGATATCATCAATACAAAAGTATTTAATCTTGCCTTATGAGAGGTGCAACTACAAAATTGACGTAACGTTGAAAAACTCGAGGCGCGTTAGTTAGGCCAAAATGCATTGTTAAATATTCAAACTGCCGTAAGGGCGTCACGAAAGAAGTATACTTGATTGATGATTCGCTCATTTTTACATGACGAGAGCCGTCTTTTAATTTTAGGGATGTAAATAACGTCTTACCTTTTAGCTGATCTACATTGTCCTCAAATAACTAAGTGGGGAAATTAGCACGTAGTGCAATTTTATTTTTTGCTGTTAAACACTGTCATACATTCATCTTTTTTGGTTAATAGTTTAATTACTTTGTTAAAAATTGAATGATTTTGTTGAAAATTCAACAGTTTGATTGACATTTTGTTCTTTCTTAACTAAAAAATGTGTTGGTTGACAATTTAATTATTTTGTTGAACATTCATCTTTCTGATTCATTTAATCCAACTGTATTTTAAAAATAATTTATTTTGTTTGTTGAAATGTCAACCATACATTTTTGTCAGTATTTATCTTTTTATGTTGAAAATTCAGCTTCTGGCTTGAAAGTTCAAGTACTTTATTGAAAGTTAATTTTTTTGGTTGAAGATTTATAATTTTAGCAGAAATTTCATTTTATTTTTTTAGTTAAAAATGCATCTTTTTTGTTCAAAATTCTCCTTTCAGGTTATAACTTTAACTATTTGGTTGAAAATTACCTTTTATGTCGAAAACTCATATTCCCCGGTTGAAAATTCAACTGGTTTGTAAATAATCCGTCTTTCTAACTTAAAAACTCTACAATTTGGTAGGAAATTTAACTACTTGGTACAAAATTAAATTCTTCTGTAGAAAAAAACGTTTTTTTACCTAGGAATTAATTTATTAAAAAAAATATTTTATTATTCAATTTTTGATTGCAACTTGATATTTTGAATTTAAATTAGTCCAACTGTTTGGTTAGAAATAGATGTACATATTTTGTTGAAAATCCGACTTTTTTGGAATCTGTTGGAATCTGCCTTTTATTTTAAATTAATTTTTGTTTGGTATTCAAATATAATGAATTACATTTTTCATTGAAAATTCAGCTTCTTAGGTCGAAAAATTAATTCCTTGGCTGAAAGTTAAATTACATGATTACAGTTAATTTTTTATTACAGTCTTTTTTTGTTCAAAATTAGTTGAGTTGGCGAATCTATTCTTTTAGCTAATCAGGGAAGAAGTTCAAAAATGTTTTAAAAGGGAAAGTGAAGTAATAGTGACATTGGCGATCAATCGGAAGAAAATAGTGTATTTAGTGTAATTTTTTTTTACATATTAGGAAAATTTTTACATATTAGGAATAATAAATAGTGTAGTGTGACCGAGGCCTGATAGATTAAAAAATGTAAACGTTTAAAACTAATTTTTTTTTAGTCCTGAAGGCACTCTTTGGCAACCTTCGGTTCATTCAAGAATTTGTAGGGCACACTTTGTGGGAAACAAAAAGTCTGAACATCCTCTCAGTCCAAGTTATAACCTTGCAATTTTCCCAGACTCTTGTAAAAAGGTGAAGATAAGTACTTTTTCATATTCTTTGAAAATTGATGATTTTACAATCCCGGCCAATTTAAACGATTTCAAAAGATTAGCTTCAAACGATTTTTTAAAATTTCAAGGGATATAGTTTAAAATATGAATAATTCCTATAATATTAATAATAATATAATAATATTAATATTATTAATAATTTCTGGTTTGGAACAGAGAATTTTGGAAAAGAACTATAATTATGAGTTAGATCATCGAATAATTGTTGGTCAAAATAATTAAAATTCCGATTTGAAACAGAGGATTTTGCGAAACAATTATATTTTTTCCGGAAATTTGCAGTTCTATCTCAGAGTTATAATTCTTTTAGATTATCTTTTAATTGCCTGGGAAGTTTAAATTTCTGGCAAAGTTTAATTTGCGAAAAATATAATTTTTTAATTCAAACAAATTTTTATTTTCAAGAGCAGGTATTTTTATTGTAAATTCTCTTTTTTTATAAATCAGAATTAATATTATTTTCTTAAATTTCCAGTTACATGTCAAAAATTACCTATTCCATGACAAAATTATAAGTCTTTACGGGAATTTTTTATATTTAATTAGTTAGTTAGTGTGATAAAGAGAAAGATTGAAATGACAAACTAATTAGTTACTAACTTTGTTTATTACAACATAAAGATTATTTCTCTTATTAAATGTATAAAAAAGGTGGCTGTGATTGTTTATTGCTTTAATGAAAGAACAATCCTCTCAAAACTATCATTTCTTTCAAAAATCCCTCATTGTAAGTCGGTATAATTGTAATCCTTTGCGTGAATTTTTGTGTACTTCTTTTATTTATTTCCTGTTACAACTCAGAATTATAAATCTTTTAAAAAATTTCTTTCCTCAAACTCGAAATTATAATTTTTTACTGAATTACTTTTAGGGATCGAAGGCACAACAATTTGGAATTGAAAAGACAGCAAACTTCTGTTGAAGATGCAGTATCTCAGGCATCGTCAACAACGTTGAAGGGAATATTAAATGTGCATCAGATTTCTGAACATGAGAAAGAGCAAGAAAATAACTTTTTGTGTGAAAAATCGGATTAAAAAAAAAGCGGACAAAGGAGTTGAGACAAACTTTCTAGAAAAAAAAGACAAAATTCATGGACGACGCATTTTTATTTGTAACCGCTACATTTACAGTATAGCCACGGTGCCTTAGCTGGGGTGACATTCTCCACTTACAATTTACTAAGAGATATTTATGAAGGATCGGATGGAACTAAAATATCTAAAAACAACCGATTGCTCATTTTTTATGTAAAATGAAACTAGGACTTACTTACTAAGCATTAGGAGTACTCTTTGGAGTTGATAGAAAAACTATTTCCAAATTATTGATTTCTGCATTAGAATACTTGGTCATCACATGTAAAGACTTTGTCACTTTACCCAGTAAAGAAATTGTACAAAGTACCATGCCTGAAGAATTTAAAAATATGTACGAAAATTGTCGTGTCATAATTGACTGCACTGAACCAAAAATTGATCAATCATCTAGTGTAGAGGCAAAAGTACACACGTATTCTCACTACAAAAAAGGATTTGATGTAAAAGTTCTGTAAACCAGCCGGATTAGTGTCTTTCGTCTCGAAATGTTGCACTGGTAGAATCAGTGACGCTCAGATTACAACATCCAGTGGTCTTTTAGATTTATTAGAACCAGATGATTTCGTATTGGCGGATAAAGGATTTCCTGGAATTCAAAGCACCATTGATGAAACGGGTTCAGGCGTTGTTCTTGTTATGCCACCATTTCTACGAGATGGAATGTTTTCCAAAGGAGAAGTAAAAGAAACATATCAAGTTGGAAGATTTCGCATACAAATTGAACGAATTATGTAGCGCTTAAGAATTTATAACATACTTGTAAAACTTCCCTCACATTCACTGGCGCATGCAGATAATATTGTATTTATGTGTGGAGTTTTAGTCAATTTGCAACCTCCAATATTAAAAGAAATAAGCGACTCTGAAGATGTTGAAGAAATTTAACTCTATTTATTTCAGCTCGTCCTTTTTATTTATAAAAGTGACTGTGCATTAGTATGTAAATAAGTTACTTAAAATAAAATTAAGAATAAAGCTTGGTTTTTATTTTTTTAAATAAATAACTGTTCATAAATTATTTTTCCCATTTCAAACAATACATAATATTACAATGTTTAATTGTATTCTTGTGTAATCCTAAACTACAGAAATATATATCAGGGGTGTTAGTTGAAGTTTGCCGATTTTACTCATAGATGTCGCTAGAGATATGTATACATTTCTATCATTTAGCATCTATGTCATATTTTTCTATATACAATAATGATGACTGTGATTAGTTACACTGTGATTTTAAAACTGGTAGCAATGGTGAGAGGCAAGGGGACTCACGTTAATCAACCACCCGAAACGTGAGAGGCTACGTCCACGCTGTTGTCTCTGGGTAACGCCAAAAGTACGAACAAAGTGTCTTTTTTGTAACGAATCACAGAGAAGTGACATTGTCAAGACTGTCACTTTTGTAAGTACATAGTCAGAGTCTTTGTGTCTTATCCGAAATGATTGTTACTGTCTGGGTTAGTTTGGGGGGGGTGTTGCGATAACAATCCACAACCTAAAGTCTGCAAAAAAAATTCATCCGGGCACAGAGTTCAATCTAATAAAAATCGTCTTAAGCTTCAAGTGACCTTACAAATTGACCTAAAGGTCAGGATGGTACACCGTAACATTTCATCGACTTCTATGAAGCATCTTTAACGTTTGTTTGTCGCGTAAAACCAAGAAAATTGAGAAACAGAGCATCTCGTCGTTTCTCAGAAATTTGACCTTCATTCTTTACCTTTCTTTTTTTACAAAAACCATTTTTCCAGAAGTCATTTTGACGTTATATTTTCAGCTCTTTTTAATTCCGCAGTCAAAAATAGGGGTTCTCATGTAAAAAGGGTCTTACCTCCATTTGACCTTGGAAATGTACCTTAAGGTCAAAATTGATGGCACAGTCAAATGTCACCCTCCGTCCGGATCAACCTTTGTTCGAAACATTTCTTCGTATAATAGATTAAGTATTTTAGAAGATATTTGAGATTATATATTAACTTGGGTCACCGTATATATATATATATATATTAGGGTGTGCAAAAAAGCCAATTTTCGAATTTCATACCCACTTAGGGGTCAAATTATTCCTACGCGTAATACAACCCTGCTATTTTTTTACATTTCTTTAATAACAATTAGATAGTGCGACTCGCGTTTTAATTATTTGCTGTAAATTTTTCGATCTTTAGAAGTTGTGAGCCCGAGCGATTCTGGGTAACGTGAGAGTGCTGCGGTCCTATCCATGAAACATGCGAATAGTCATTGGTGGGCGGGCCATTGGACATCCTACCATTGTCTGGATTTGGACCGTTACTTAATTACAAATTTCTGCTGAGTGGCATAATTAGTATAATCTCGTGCTGAGACTCTGATCAGTGAAAATTATTTAGCGCTACTTCAGTTACCATAGTGTTAAGAGGTAAAGTAATTAGTTTATACTTTATATATAATTGTGATATGATGAGCATATAAAGTGATTAAATCATGGCGATATAACGTTCAAGAAGTGAAATATCCCTTATTGGACATATCGGAGAAGATATTCTTGGATGTAAATTATCATCAAAAGAACAAGTCTTACGATACTTTTTTTACGAGCTGAGATGTAATTTGCAATTTTGGAAAAATTCTAATATTCCAATTTAATAACAAGATAAGTGTACTGATAAGGTAAAAGCGCTAAACAAAGAATATATGAATTTAAATAAGTCAAAGAACAAAACTTTTACCGGGCAAAGTTTAAAAAGAATACCAGTTCAAAGAGAAGTTAAATAAATTATTTGATATTGCCGAACGGAATTCCTTGAAAAAAATATGTGAAAATTGATCATATATTTTCAGATATTGATGACGAAATTGTGATGTTGAACGAGTCAACTGGCACTATTTCATCAAATTCCTCGGAGGAGGAATGGGCTGAATCGTCTTCGAGGTAAAGTGTGCAGTAGAATGTCCACGCATATACTAGCGTCTGCAACGAAAAGATTGACAAATACCCCTATAATTTATGTCAATATTTGTCATCGAACTATTCACAGATAACGTAAAAAGGAACGCACAAGATTGGCTGGAATTATAAAAGAAAACTTCTAATTGGAATCAGTAGGCATTATACAGTGGGATGGTAAAATTATGCCAACCGATAATGAATCAGCCCATTCTGCTGATCGCGGCCCCCGCCCCCCCCCCCCCGCCCCCCCCCCCCCCCACCCCCGAAACTACCGTGTGATCGCTTGAATTGATGTACGGG
>JAAAKG020085840.1:0-31981 GCA_010014905.2 Druon quercuslanigerum | reverse complement strand
TTTTTGGTTGAAAATTCATCTTTCTTGCTTGAAAATTTATTTGTCTTCCAAAAAGTCTTTGTTTTTTGGCTTAAAAACTTTAATATTTAGTGAAAAAATTAATTTTTTTTGAATAAAAGTTTGTTTTGGATAGAAAACCCGTCATTTTGGAATAAAAATTCATCTTTTTGTACAAAAACCATATTTTTAGGTTGAAAATTTATATTTTATGGTTTAAATTATTTCTATTTGATTAAAAAGTCTACTATTTGGTTACAAATGTAATTATTTTGTTTAAAATAATTTAAAATAATTAAATGATGAAGTATTTTGTTAAAAATTTATTTTTTTAGTCAAAAATTCAACAGTATTGTAGAATATTCGTCTTTTTTGTCAGAAAATTAATTCTTTCCGATTAAAAATTCACGTTTCGATAAAAAAGTAATCTTTTTTGGTTGAAAATTCATCTTTCCTGCTTGAAAATTCATTTGTCTTCCAAAAAGTCTTTTTTTTGCTTAAAAATTTTAATATTTGGTGAAAAAATTCATTGTTTGGATAAAAGTTTGTTTTCGATAGAAAATCCGTCATTTTGGAATAAATATTCATCTTTTTGTACAAAAGTCATATTTTTAGGTTGAAAATTTATATTTTGTGGTTAAAATTAATTCTATTTCAATGAAAAGTCAACTATTAGGTTGAAAATTTAATTATTTTCTTGAAAATGGAAGTATTTTGTTAAAAATTTATTTTTTTAGTCAAAAATTCAACAGTATTGTAGAATATTCGTCTTTTTTGTCAGAAAATTAATTCCTTTCGATTCAAAATTCACGTTTCGGTAAAAAAGTAATCTTTTTTGGTTGAAAATTCATCTTTCTTGCTTGAAAATTTATTTGTCTTCCAAAAAGTCTTTGTTTTTTGGCTTAAAAATTTTAATATTTAGTAAAAAATTTCATTTTTTGAATAAAAGTTTGTTTTGGATAGAAAATCCGTCATTTTGGAATAAAAATTCATCTTTCTGTACAAAAGCCATATATTTATGTTGAAAATTTATATTTTATGGTTAAAATAATTCTATTTGATTGAAAAGTCTACTACTACTATTTGGTTGAAAATTTAATTATTTTCTTGAAAATGGAACTATTTTGTTAAAAATTCATCTTTTTAGTTAAAAATTCAACAGTATTGTAGAATATTTGTCTTTTTTGTTAGAAAATTCATCTTTTCCGATTAATAATTCATGTTTTGGTAAAATAGTCATCTTTTTTGGTTGAAAATCCATATTTCCTGTTTAAAAATTTATATGTCTTCCAAAAAGTCTTTTTTTTTTGCTTAAAGACTTTAATATTTAGTGAAAAAATGCATTTTTTTGCATAAAAGTTTGTTTTGGATAGAAAATCCGTCATTTTGGAATAAAAATTCATCTTTTTGTACAAAAGCCATATTTTTAGGTTGAAAATTTATACTTTGTGGTTAAAATTAATTCTATTTAATTAAAAACTCTACTATTTGGATGAAAATTTAATTATATTGTTGAAAATGGAACTGTTTTGTTAAAAAATCATCTTTTTTAGTCAAAAATTCAACACTATTGTAGAATATTCGTCTTTTTTGTTGAAAAATCCGTCATTTTCGATTAATAATTCATGATTGGGTAAAAAAGTAATCTTTTTCGGTTGAAAATTTTAATATTTAGTGAAAAATGCATTTTTTTTTATAAAAGTTCGTTTGGGATAGGAAATTCTTCATTTTGGAATAAAAATTCATTTTTTGTTGTACAAAAACCATGTTTTTAGGTTGAAAATGTATATTTTATAGTTAAAATGAATTCCATTTAATTGAAAAGTCTACTATTTGGATGAAAATTTAATGATTTTGTTGAAAATGGAACTATTTTGTTAAAAAATCATCTTTTTTAGTCAAAAATTCAACACTATTGTAGAATATTTGTCTTTTTTGTTAGAAAATTTACCCTTTTCGATTAATAATTCATGTTTTGGTGAAAAAGTAATATTTTTTGGTTGTAAATCCATATTTCCTGCTTGAAAATTTATTTGTCTTCCAAAATTTTTTTTTGGCTTAAAAATTTTAATATTTGGTGAAAAAATTCATTTTTTAGATAGAAAATCCGTCATTTTGGAATAAAAACTCATCTTTTTGTACAAAAGCCATATTTTTAGGTTGAAAATTTATATTTTATAGTTAAAATTAATTCTATTTAATTGAAAAGTGTACTATTTGGTTGAAAATTTAATTCTTTTGTTGAAAATGGAACTATTTTGTTAAAAATTCAAATTTTTAGTCCAAAATTCCACTGTTTTATAGAATATTCGTTATCTTTTTTGGTTGCAAATATAATTATTTGGTTGAAAATGATACTATTTAGCGTATAATTATTTTGTTGAAAAATCGTTTTTTTTTTTCGTCGTGAATTTCCCTCTGTTGATTGCAAAATTGACTATGTGTTTGAAAATTTCTTTCTTTTTTTATTTAAATTTAAACTGTTTGGTTAAAATCATATTTTTAGTTGGGAATTTATGTTTCTTGGTTGATAATAATTCAACTGTCTTCTAAAAGATTTGTCTTTTTGGTTTTAAAATTCTACTATTTGGTGAGAAATTTAATTATTTTGTTGAAAGATCCGTTTTGGATAGAAAATACGTCCTTTTGGAATGAAAATTCATCTTTTCGTATAAAAGCTATCTTTTTTTGGTTTAAAAGTCTACTATTTGGTTGAAAATTTAATTATTATGTTGAAAAAGGAAATATTTTATTAGAAATTCATATTTTTTTAGTAAATAATTCAACTATTTTGTAGAATATTCGTCTTTTTAGATGGAGATTTCATCCTTTTCGATTAATAATTCATGTTTTAATTGAAAGTAATCTTTTTTGGTTTAAAATTCATCTTGTTTAAAAGTTCAACTGTCTTCAAAAAGATTCTTTTTTTTTGGCTTGAAAATTTAACTATTTGGTGAAAAATGTAACTGTTTGGTTAAAGATTGATATTTTTTTGAAGAAAATTAAACTATTAGAAAAATTCATCTTTCTTAGTTGAAAATTATTTTTTTTTTAAATGTTATTAACATTATTTAAAAGAATTTATGCCCCTATTTCCTTGAAAAATGATCATATTCTCCCTGTTTTCAGAGAAATTTGGGTTCTGAAGTGTGAAATCACTTTTACAATAATTTACATCATTATATTTTAATTTAAAGTTAAAAAATGTTTAATTAATTTCAAAATGTATACAAGAGACCCATAATTTATTGAAAATTATTATTATAAACGGTTGAATATCATCCGTGAAGATGTACCATTTTGGACCGGAAAAATCGGAAAATAGTCTGTAATTTTTATTTTGAATTGATTATAGATTTCGTTTAATCTTAAATTATACAAAAAAAAAAAAAAAAGAATTATAAAATCTCGACTTGAATCTTTCAGGACTGGGTTGCGACAAAAAAACAAATGGCACCAAAGTCTTCATCCAGTAATGCAGAAAATGATTCTCTGGCACAAAATAAAAAGGATAAACAATCTCCTGTTTTTGTTCCTACCCTAAAAAGAAATACTAAAATAGGACATGCTTTGGGCCATACTTATTATAATTCTGTGAAGGAGGCTATTTTCGAAATACCATGCAAGCCTTTCGCCCCTCAGGATATGCCAGAATCGTTCAAACAATCAGATTCTGACGTACAAGCTGCGCATATTTGTGACCAATGCAAGGACTGGTGAGTTAAATAAATTACAAATATTTCAAAATCTCCAAAAGATCCAAAACTCGTTCTTGCGTAGACTGATCAGCCCCATTGCATTTTAGAGTAAAATGTTTAACAGCAAAATGAAATTAGAGGAAAAATTCAGCCCTGAATGATAATTTACAAAAATGTATGATAAGATCAAAGTTTCCAAGAGTAAAGGCATTTTGAGGAAAAAAAAGAGCAAAAATCAGGGAATTAGTGACTTTTTTCTCAAGCCACTTTTCTTTCAATAAATTTATTCTTAATTGCAATATAAAATTCAGTGCCAATGATTCTTCATTCGTAAAAGTAGCTTTATATTACTGTATTTTAACTATTTGGTTAAAAACTCATTGTTATTTTTTCTGTTGGAAATTATTATTTTTTTAAACTGAAGGATTAATAATTCTATTTTTGGTTAAAAATGGATAGTTTTTAGTTGAAAATTCAAGTATCTCGTTAAAGCTGCACCTATTTTGTTGGAAATTTAATTTAATTTTAATTGAAAGTTTATCTATTTGGCTGAAAATTGAGCTGTTTTCTTGAAAATAATTTGTGTACTGAGAATTTAATTATATTTTTATTTTTTAAACTAAAAATGTAACTATTCCAGTTGAATATTCCATCTCTTAAAGTTTAAAATTCATCTTTTTAGCTTAACATTAATTTTTTTAACTGAAAATTTAACTATTCAATTTAAAAAAAAAAAAATTATCGTTTTTAGTTTTATCTGTAATGATTATCTGATTATTAATTAGTTGATTAATTTTTTTAAAGCGGAATATGTCACTTTTTCAGTTGAATATTCCATCATTATAGTTAATGTATCCAAGTAATTATCTTGGATTATTTTATTATTATATTATATTTTATTTATTGGAAAATTCATTACTTTTTTTCTATTCCAACTATTTCATTTTTGTTGAAAATCAATCTTTTTTAATTCAAAATCCAACTTTTTGGTTGAAAATTTGTCTTTTTTAGTTCAGGATTTCAATTTTTTGTGGAAAATTATTGTATTTTTTTATATTTATTAATCTTCTTGGTTAAAAAAACATCTTTTTTATTGAAAATTCAAGTATTCCAATCAAATGGTCGTAATTTTGTTTGGAAATTTACCTTTTTGGTCCAAAATTCAATTAATCCAGTTGAATATTTCATCCTTTTAGTTGAAAATTCATTCCTTTGTTTGTTTGAAATTCAAATATTTGAGTTAAATATTTATCACTATAGTTGAAAAATCATCACCTTGGTTGAAAATTCAAGTATTTTCTTGAAAAGTGTTTTCTTTTCGTTTAAAATTAATTTTTTTGAACTGAAAATTGAACTATTCTATTTATCGTTAAAAAATTAATTTTTTTAGGTTTAAATTCAATTATTTGGTAAAAATTTGTCTTTTTTAGTTACAAGTTCAACAATTTCGTTAAAAATACACGTATTTTGTTGAAAAATCGTCTTGTTTGGTAGAAAGTAAATCTTTTCGTTTTAAATAAAACTACTTGTTTGGAAGTTAAAGTTTTTTATTACAAATTAAAGTTTTTGTTTTTAAATTTATCTGTTGCAGTTGAAGATTTATAATTTTAATTAAAATTTCATCAGTTTGGTTGAAAATTTTTTTTTTCTGATAAATTAATTATTTTAACTGCAAATTTAACTATTTCATTTTCGGTTGAAAACTGATGTTTTTTAGTTTAAAATTGAACAACTTAGTTGAAAATTCATCAGTTTAGGTAAAAATTTGCTTTTTACATTAAATTTTTTTTTTTTTAATTCAAAAACCATCTTTTTTATTTGAAAATAAACTATTTCGTATTTTGCAGGCAAATTCGAGAAATTAATGTTAATTTTTATCTTTAAAAATTAATTAAATTTTTAAATTCTAAATTTAAATGTAGAATTAAATTTTTCTAAATTTTTCTAAATTTTCTAAACTTAAATTTACCTGAAATAAATGGATTTTTTTCGATTTTTGTTTAAATTTTTCCAATTCCTTTAAATCTAAAAAAGATTAATTTGCAATGAAAACGTAACAATTAATATTTCAACTAAAATTTTTTTTTACTTTTAAATAAAAAACAGTGAAGTTTAACCAAATAATGAAAATCTAACAAAATAATTGAATCTTTAAAGCGAAAAGACGAAGTTTCATCAAAATAAATTTCAATCAAACAGTTAAATTTTCAGAAGAAACATTAATTTTTAACCAAAAAGATTACTTATCTACCGAAAAAATTAATTTTTAACACAATACATGAATTTTCAGAAAAGAGTTGATTCTTCAACTAAAAAGATAAGTTTTCAACAAAAAATCAAATAGTTGCATTTTTCAGAACAAAAATAATTTTTTATGAAAAAAAGTTAAATTTTCATCTAAAATATTAATTTTACACTATAAATTGATGTATCTATAATAAAAAAATTGAATTTAAAAAATGTAGTTCAACGTGCAACCAAGTCATTAAATTAAAAAAAAATGCTAACCGAGAAGAACCATTTCTTACCAAAAGAGAGAAGTTGTTAACCAGACGCATTGATAAAAAAAATCAATTGCCAGCCAACCAGTTGAATTTTCAAAGAAAAGAATTACTTTTTTTCAAATTTGTTGAATTTGTAAGAAGAATTTTCAAAAAATAGTTGAATCCTGAACAAAATAATATGAATTTTGAATTAAAAATGATACATTTTTATCAAAAAATCCAATAGTATATCTTTAACGAGAAAATAAATTTTCAACAAAAAATACGAATTTGCCACCAAAAAGTTGAATCTTTAATCTAGAAAATTAATTTTCTATACCAAAAAAATATAAAAAATAATTTTCAATAAAATGCTCAAATTTTACTGCGAAGATTACTGTAAAGGTCAATTTAAACGAACATATTTGAACTCTTAACCGAAAAAAAACTAATTTTCTACAAAACAGTTGACTTTGCAACCAAAAGGATAATTTTTTAATTGTTAACAATCTAGATTAAGCTTCAACCAAACACTTGAATTTCCTAGTAAAAAAGATATATTTTCAACCACGTAGTTGAATTTGGAACTTTATTATGAAATAGATTTTTTCCAGAAAATTTAAACATACTATTTTTGATGGAATACGTATCTTTTTTGGATGAAAATTCAAATATTTGGTTGAAAATTGATGTTTTTTATTTATAAATTAAACCAGTTGTTTGAAAATGCATGGAATTTATAAGAAATTAGCCTTTTTTTGTCGAAAATTAATGTTTATGGTTGAAAAGTCATCTTTTTGGTATAAAATTCTACTATTTCATTGAAAGTCTACATATTTGGTTAAAAATCGATTTTTTTGTTGAACATTATCTTTTTATTTTCCAGATAATCTTCTTGTTCAAAATTTCTTTTTTTCGGTTAAAAATTCAAGTATCTCAAATAAATTTTGATCATTTTTTAGTTGAAAATTCATCTTTAAAGTTAGAAATAAAATTCTTTGGTTTAAAGTTAAATTCTTCTGTTAAAAATTAATTATTTTGGTTGAATATTCCATAACGTTAGTTAAAAATTCATCTCTTTCGTTGAACTTTCATTTGTTGATTACAATTTTTTGGAATTTTTTCTCTATTGATTGAAAAATCTTTTTTAGCTGAAAATTCAACTCATTTGGGTTAAATTTTCAATTGAAAATTCATCTCTTTATGAAAAACGAGTTAATTTTTTGAATATTTGTTTTTTCTTTGGCTGAAAATTAATTTTTTTTACTGAAATGAAACTATTATAATTGATATTTGAAGTATTTTGTTAATTTTTTTAAAAACTGAAAATGTCACTATTTTAGTTCAATATTACATCATTATAGTTAATGTATCAAAGTTAAAAGTGCAGTAAAATATACATTAAAATTCCCGTATTTTGTTCAAAATTCATCATCTTTAATGGAAGTAAATTTTCTTGGTTGAAAATTCCAGTATTTTGTTGAAAATCGTCTTTTTGGTAGAAAATTAATTTTTGTTGTTTAAAAACTGAAGTATTTGACTTAAAAATTAATTTTTTATTGTTTAAAATACAAATATATGGTAAAAAGTTAATTTTATTCTTTGAGGATTCATCATTTCAGTTGAAAGTTAATTTCTTTGGTTAAAAATTTCACTATGTTGTTGAAAATTCACGTCAGAGAATTTAATATTTTGGGTGAAAAATTCATCTTACTCGTAAAAAATTAATTTCTTTCTCTGAAAATTTTTCTTATTTTGTTAAAAATTAATTTCTTAAACATAAAATATAACTATCTAATTTCTGTTTGAAAATTTATCGTTTTTAGTTGAAAGTTCATTTAAATTGTTGAAAATTCGTTTTTTTTTATAGGAAATAAATTTTCTTAATTAAAAATTAAATTATTTGGTTAAACGTGATATTTTTTTGTTGGTTGATTAATTGTTTTAGTTAATTTTTTGTTGAAAATTCATCGTTTTGGTCGAAAGTTAAACTGTTTGGTTAAAAATTTAACTGTGTTGTTAAATATTCATGTATTTGTTAAAAATCCATTTTTTTGTAACAAATTAAATTCCTTGTTTGAAGATTCATCTATTTAGTCGATAGTTCATTTGTTTGGATAAAAATAAATTTCTTAAATTGAAATTTAATTTTCTTCACTGAAAATTGAACTACTTCAATTCTTGGTTGAAAATTAATATTTTTTAGCTGCTAAATTCCAACCGTTTTGAAAATTGAACAATTTTATTAAAAAGTTATTTTCTTTGGTTAAAAAATAACTTTTTAGCTGAAAATTTAATTATTATTTTGTTGTTGATGATAACCAATGTTTTTTTATTTAAAAGCTTATTTATTTTGTTAAAAATTCATATTTTCTGGTTAAAGACTCAACTGTTTTAAAGAAAGTTCGTCTTTTGCCTTGAAAATTCAACATTTGGATGGAAATTTATTTCTTTTTTGTTCGAAAGCTGACCTGTGTTGATCGAGGATTCAATTAGTTTGTTGAAAATTTGTATTTTTTGGTTTAATGCAACTGTTTTTAGATTGAAAATCAAAATAATTTTTCTGTAAACATGAACTTTTCCAATTTTCATTCAGAATTTATTTTCCTTTGTTTGAATACTCATATCTTTAAATGAAAAATTATAGTTTTTTAAAAATGCATTTTTTGTTATTGAAGATTTAGTTTTGTAACTGGAAATGGAATAATTTCACTTTTTTTTGTTCAAAATTGATCTTTTTGAGTTAAAAAGTAACCTATTTGATTGAAAATTCGTGTATTTTGTTGAAAATTCGTCTTTTTAGGTAGAAAGTTCAACTGTACAAATTAATTTTCTTCGTTGAAGATTTTTCGTTCTAGTTAAAAATTAATCTTTCTCAATTCAGAAATTCCAATAGTTGTGTTAAAAGTTCATATTTTTTGTTAGAAATTTAATCTTTTTGGTTCAAATTTCATCTTTTTGTTTAAAAACTTAACTATTTTCTTGATTATTGATGTATTTTGTTAAAAATATCATTTTTTTGATTGAAAAATAATTTTTTGACTGAAAATGTAAGTATTCTATCTTGGATTTAAAATGTACCTATTCTATGTGGTTCAAGACTCAACTGTATTGTAGAAAATTCGTCTTTTGGTCTTGAAAATTCAACATTTTGGATAAAATAATCTCTCTTTATTGTCTTGAAAATCTTTCTTAACTCTTTTTTTTTAAAAAATCCTTTTTTTTGTTAGAAAATTTTTCGATTGAAAATAAAAAATTCAGCTGTTTTGTTAAAAATTCGTTTTTCTGCGTTGAAAATTCAATTTTTTCCGTAGAAAATCAACCTTCTGTTTAAAATTCCTATTTTGTTGCTGATAAGTCAATTGAAATCTTTTTTGAAAGAAAACTACTTTTTCTAAAAATTTTCCTTTTTGATTTAAGAATTCATCTTTTCTAGTAGAAATATTGCATCTTTCTTGGATAAAAATGCACCTGTTTTGTTGAAAGTTCAACTATTTCCTAGAAAATTTACTGTTTGTTTGAAATTCGTTTTTTTGAAAAGTCAATTGAAATCTTTTTGGATGAAAAATCAACTTTTTTCGAAATTTTGGCTGTTCGATTTAAAAACTCACCTGTTTTAGTAGAATTTTCATTTTTCTTGGAAAAAAGTACCACTGTTTGGTTGGAAATAGAACAATCTTGTTGAAACTTTTTGTTTAAAAATTTGACTCTCTTTTGAAAGTTTTTTTAAAAACTGCAACTGTTTTGTTGAAAATTCAACAATTTTTCTATTAAATTTTTTTAAAAAATTTATCAGTTTTAAAAGAAATTTCGTCTTTCTTGGATAAAAATGCAAACATTTTTTTTTTAGAAAATTAAAAGATTTTTTTGAAAAGTCATACTTTTAGTTGCAAATTCTGCTTTATTGTTGAAAATTTAACTATTTAATAGAAAATTTACTTTTTGTTTAAAATTTATATTTTGGTGTTGAAGAATAAACTGAAATATTTGTTTGGATGAAAGTTCACTTTTAAAAAATTTGTCGTTTTTTATTAAAAATTAATCTGTTTTAGTATAAATTTAATCTTTCTTGGATAAAAATGCAAATATTTTTAGAGGATTTAACTATTTTGTTAAAAATTCATCCTTTTTGGTTGAAAAAAATCATCTTTTTGGATTGAAAATTCTACTTTTTCGTGAAAACTAATATTGCGTTAAAAAAATTCATAACTTGAAAAGTCAACTAGAATACTTTTTGGATATACATATTTTCTTTTTGATTAAAAAATTCATCTGCTTTAGTAGAAGTTTCATTTTTTTAAAATAAAAATGCAACTTTTTGGTTAAAGTCATTTTTTTAAAAAGATTTATATTTTTACTTGAAAATGCATATATTTGGTTCAAAGTTGAACTATTGTGCTGAAAATTAATATTTTTTAATAGAAAGTTCAACTACTTGGGTAAAATTTAAACTACATTGTTAAAAATGTATAGTTTTTATTGAAAGCTTAAATTTTGGTTTAAAATTAATTTTGTACTGAAATCATCTTTTTTGATTGAATATTCAATTTGTGGTAGAGAAAATTCGTCTTTTGGCTTGAAGGTTCAACAATTTAGATAAAAAATCTTATTTATTAAATTCAACGACAAATATAAATTTTCAAGGAAGAATGGAATAGTTACATCGTCAGTTAAAAAACAATTTTCAACTGAAAAGAAATAAATTTTCAGCCAAAGAAATTAGTTTTTAATCACAGTGATGAATTTTCTATCAAAAGTATGAATGTTTGATCAAATAATGTAATTTTCAGCCCACAAGAGGAATTTTCTATAAAAAAAACGAAATTCTACAAGACAGAACATTTTTTAACGAAAAAGAAAACATTTCTATCAAAAAGGGTAAATTTTCGACAAAAAATGTAATAATTTAAGTGAATTTTTAAGTAAAATGATAAATTTTGAACTAAAATATAATATAAATATGATAAAATAAAATAATCTAAAATGATGAATCATCCACCAAATGAATGAATTCTTAACAAAGTAGTTCCATTTACAGTTAAGTATTTGAATTTTGAATAAAAAATTATGAATTATCAACGAAAAACGTGATATTTGATGTTTCAACCAAAAAGGATTTTAGTTTGATACTAAAAATATTTAAATTCTACGAAAAAAAGAGGAATTTTTAACTAAATATTTGCGATTTTTTGACCATAATAATAAAATATTCTTGGCATCGCCTGACTTTCTCGAATTACCTGATCTGTAGCAACTCTGTAATTTAAAAAAGTAAATGCTTATTTCACTCTCGAAAGTTTTTGTAAAAATATATATCTGTTAATTATGATGTATATATTCGTTTGAACAATAAATGCTTTAAATTCTCTTTATGTGCTGTATAAATGCTCTGTTCGAAATTAAAAAATTATGTTTATATTCTCGAGAACATAAATTCTCGGGCATTTAAGAACTTTTAGCCAAAAAAGAGACAATAAATGACGGAGCGAATTTGATTTCAGTTTTCGTTTTGCTAATACCTTAGAAGAGCACACGGCTCGCCGCAGTTGGATTTTAGGCTACTGGTGTCAGCACTGTTTCCAATTAAGATGTGTCCACGTGCCAAAAGGCAAACCAATGTGCAACAAGTGTTGCTCAGTCCAGTTCTGCAAGCGGGCCTATCTCCGCTCAAAGGGAATGAAGAAGGGCCAACGTGCCGCGATAATAAGACTTTTTTACAATCAGTGTCAGTTCTTTGCCCACCTCAAGTACCACAATGTGACAGCCGTGGAGATAAGCGAGCTGATGTTGATGCCGATTCCGGCCGATGTGCGAAAGGAAGACTATCCAAAGCTCGACAAAGCGTGCAAAGCACTCATGGAGTACGGTTTTGCGAATCGTATTCACGTGATGGAATTTCTGCGACTGCAGAAAGCCGAGGCCAGTTGGTGGAATCAGCCGCAAATTGAATTTACTTCCTTCGTTCCGGAGATTCACAATTTAGCTGAAATTATCAATACTTTCAGCGAAGCCGAAATACCCGACAAGACTGATTATTCATCTGACAAAAGTAATACCTCATCTAATGTTAATAATTCGGTTAATAATAATTTAGCGAAAAATAATAATTCAGCTAATAATAATTCAGCTAATAATAATTCGGCTAATAAAAGTAGTCCAGCTCTCAAGCAAATGACGTTCAACAAAGTCGCTCCATCGGCTAAAAAGAGCAGCCCCAGTATAAATAAAAATATTTCTGTTCTCAACAAGAGCAGTCCGGCTAGTAAAAGTAATCTGGCAAATACAAGCGGGCGAGCGAGCAGCAATCACAATAATAATTCAGCACACGGGAAAAATAATCTCTCGGTCACCTATTTTCATTCTCCGTACCGACCTCCAGCTGACATTGCTTTTGTTGATTGCGGCCCAACACCCGGTATCCGATCACCCAATCAACCAAAAACACCTCAGAGTATTGCGCCAAAGCCAATCAGTGATATAGATTCTTTCGCCAAAAAACACAATCTTCAAGGTATTTATCGTCAGCATCTGGCCGAAACGAGAAAGACGATTTCCCTGAATGCAAAGCAATCGCCCACCACTTCCATATCGACATCAATGGCCAGCAGTTCTCCAAATAAAATTTATACGATGAGCACGTCCAACACAACGACGAGCACAGGACCAAAAATATCGGTGAAAAAATTTGCGAGTGATCCTGCGACAAATTGGGGACAGCTCGGGGAGAATTCGGAAAAATCGAAAAATCCGGCGCAACCTTCGAACACGAAAATTCTCACAGTTCACAGCGAGAAATGTCTGGATCTTTCCTCAATTATCAGCCAACTTCCGCCCGATGTCATGAACAGCAAGAAGATTGTCTTTATCGAGCAAAACTCAAATTCCCAGTATCAGAAAAATGCCCAAGGGAGTAAAAGTACAATTCAGATATCGTCTCCGTCTCTCTCGGCAAATTGCATCAAAGTTGTGCCTCAGCGGAGAATGATTTCCAAGGAGCGAGACAAGAACAAACCGATTCCAATTTTACCGGCCAGAACATTGCCCTCGATGAAGCAAGTGCAACCCGTTTTTAAAAATGTCAAGCCCAGCTTTCCGATAACCTCTGCCAATTACAATTCTCTTAATTCGCCAAAGGCAAATTTTACGACAGCAGCAGCAGGCGGAACGAAAACTCTGATGAAAAGTGTGCCTGTCGAGAGAAAAGTTTCGCCCTCGAATTACAATCCGGGACAGAAAATGTCCACGAACCCGTCAGGTATTAAACTCCAGCAGATTAATACCTACGACGGCCGAGTGTTTGTCCAGTCTGGGAAACGTTATGTGATTAAACAGTCGAATACGGTGAAGACGAGCTCGGGGCCTTCAAACAGTATTTTGAAAAGTCAAGTATCTAGTCCAGTGAGTTTTTCACTGAAAACTTTTCCGTCGTCGTCGTCGTCGCCTTCGTCGTCGTCGCCTTCGTCGTCGTCGCCTTCGTCGTCGTCGTCGAGTGTCGCTCCAAAACCCACAAATGTTCCAAAACCAACAAATGTCGTTCCATGTTCCATTTCGCCGTTGACACCCTCGCCTTCGCCCTCGGAACTTTCGAGCAGTTCGAGCTGTGACAACCAGGCGAAACAGGCGACAAATTCCGAGGATGAATTCGACAAGAGTCTGTCAATCATCACACCCTCGAGCAATGTCATATTCTCGACGATTAAATTTGACCTGCGACTCTTATCCATCACCGAGCAGAAGCAGCTCTTCATAAAACAGGACGGTAAGTCAAGACCTTATTTGTGCAAGTCTAAGGGTCTCCAATCTGTGAAAAATACGAAGAACAATGTGGCTAAATTTAGACGAGCTATGCTGGATGATTTGCCCTATCTGACCAGTAAAGAGATTCAAGAGAGGATTGCCCATGTGAAGAAGGTGGGCGAAGAGTACTCGAAATTCATGAAAATCACAGATGACAAAGTGATAATTGAGCACAAGCGATTGATCAGCACTCTGGAAGATTCAGTCGAGCAGGCGAAGTTGCTGAATATTAAAGAGGGCGATCAGAATAGGAAATCAAAGCCGAGCGATGATATTAATATGATGGAAGACTGGGAAAGTCAGGGTGAATTGCAGCAGTGTCCCTTCTGTCAGAAACTGAAGAAACCCAACATCTATCTGCCAGGATTTTCAAAATTGTCCAACGATGAGACGAAATACTGCCAGTGCTACAATCGTCAGTGCACAACCTGCAACACTTTTCAGGGAAGTTTGCCGAGATTTGCGGCTCATATCAATTATCACGAGAAAGCGATTCCGCACACGTGTCCGGAATGTTTGCGAGGCTTTGCAACATTTGATCATTTGGATAAGCACATTTGGATGAATTGTTTTCATCCGATGGTGAAGAATTGGATGCTCGGTTGCAAGATTTGCGAAATTGACGGCCTGACGACTTTTGAAGCGCTGATTCGACATTATCTGATCATGCACGCCGACCGGGGATTTGTCTGTTCGGATTGCAAACGGGTTTTCTTCACCGAGGAGGAGTGCAGTAAACACCAGGAGAAGCATGAGAAACGAAAGGATTCGAATGCAGATCCAGTGGAAATTATCATCTGTAAAGTGGGCAGGTGTATTGTGTTGAAGAAGAATTTCAAGGCCCATTTGTCCGAACATATGGGAGTGGAAGAGCAGATTTTCTACAAGTGTCCCTTTTGTCCGTTTTCGAAGCGTGAAGACGGCGAGGAGGAGGAGGAGGAGGATGGTGTAAGAGAACTGTTTCGCGATCATCTGTTCTCGACCCACAGTCACATTCTACCAAATTACACGAATTTCCGGATTTTGAATGAGGTCCAGGAGTGTCTGAAGCGGGCGCGCAGTGGCGGGGAGATTTTGCCGATGATAGTGAATACAAGAACGATTGCTCAAGAAGCTTTCGAGAAGGGCACCCAGGATGAGGAGTCGGTGGATGAGAATTTGGGAATACCGATGATTATCGATGTGAGGTCGGAGGCTGTTGATGTGAATTCGACAAGCGATGCTGATTTAATGCCGCAGATTCTTGATGTTAAATCGATCGCTCATGATTCCTTGTCGAAGGATTGTCATTCGGGGAAGATTAATTCCAGTTCTGTGATTGATATCTCGCGTTCGCCGCTAACAATTTGCAGTAGTTTTCCTGTCGGAGAAATGGAGAAAGTTAATATTGTCGAAGAGAATTCTACGGTTGAAAAAATGTCTGCTGCTGTTGAAAATTCTGCAGTTGTTGAAAATTCTGCAGTTGTTGAAAATTCTTCAGTTGTTGAAAATTCTTCAGTTGTCGAAAATTCTGCAGTTGACAAAAATTCGACAGTTCAGGAAAATTCTCAACAAGTTACTCCAACCGATACTGTCGATTCTCCAATTAATGAAAATTCGGCGAAAGAGAAAAGTGCGGAGAAAAATACACCTTTAACGCCCACGAGTGCGTTGGAGGATTTGAAAGCGAAAATGAGCCGAACTTTTAAGACACTGGCGAAAAAAATGGAAGCGACGACTACAATTTTACAAGAGTGCTCGAAATCCTTACCAAAGTTGAAAACTTTTCCCGAAGTTCTGGAATTAGCGAAGGATGATGATTTGAGTATGGAGATTGAAAAGGATAATGAAAGCCGAGATTTGGTGCAACTTCCTCCACTCGCTCGAATTCCGCGCTATCTTCTCAGCAGCGAGATTGTGGAGGACGAGTATGTGAAAAAAGTGCAGAAACGGAAAAGACCCGATAAAATTGCTTTCAACGGTCCCCTAAATTATGAAGAGGAAGCCGTCAATTTTAAGTGTCATGTTTGTGACAAGATGATTGATTCCTCGTGGCAAGTGATGAAATCGCATTTTGATATGTGGCACCAGGATGAGTACACAATTTGGATTCTGAATCCTCAACTTCTCAAGATCACTTCTGACTACATTGATGGCGGCTACAAGGAAGTTTTGACGAAGAATTTTAAATGTGATAACTCGAGTCCGCGAAAAAAGCGGAAAAGAACACGTTTTGCGGCTAAAATTGCGGAGAAAGCTTCTTCTTCCTTGGACCAGTCGGCCGGGCTTTGTGTCACCACTGAGAGTGTGGAAGACGAGGATGGCACGTTCAAGTGCAAAAAGTGCGATTTGAGATGTTCGGAAATTGGCGAGTTGCGGGAACATATCGCAAAGAGTCATAGGATTAGGGGAAGGTACTTGGTGTGTTTGGAGTGCGGGGATAATTTTGTGGTTGCTCCGAGTCTTCAGATGCATCTGAAAGCCTTTCATGGAATCGATGATCCACTCACGTATTTACTGCAGAATACGGCATTTGCACCGGAAAATTTAGATGATACGGAAGAGGAGGAGAAGGATGATGAGGTGACGACTGAGGCCAATCAGTGTTATGTCTGTATGGCGGTTTTTGAGGACAAGGCTGCGGTTGATAAACATTTGAGGGTGCATGGTATGGCTTTTCTGAATCGGAAGAGGATCGAAGCGAAGAAGAATCTGTCTAGTCCGCAGAAGAAATTCAAAGCAGCTGTGCCGAGTGTTGTGGAAGTTGGGAATGGTGATGATGATGATGATGATCATGATGATGGTGTGGCGTCGAGTCCTGTGAAGGTGCAAGAGGACAAGAAAGTGGAAAGTACGGAAACTCCAGTTACCGTTTCAGAAAATGAGGTAAATTTTGGCACGTTTATTAATAAGAAGGGAATATTTTTGATTCTTTTCAGGCTGTCCATCCTACCTAGAAAACCCAGGAATTTAAGAATTTTAATTTCAGATGAAAAAACTGTCGCAAGTTCGATTTTAACAGTTTTTTAAAAAATAATTAGTTGAATTGATATCTTTTTCAATTATGATATCATTCAGTTTAGAATGCGCAATTCAAAAATCTTTTACTTTAAAAATTCTTCATTTTAGATTTTTGTTTTTAAGCGTGGATTTTAATTTAAAAATGATTAAAATGTAGTTTTTGATTTAAACAATTTAAAATTAGAAGCGTTTGCAGTTGAAGTTTTTTTTGTTAAAAAACAGTATTATTTTGTCAACTGTAAATATATAATAAATAAATTAATAAATAATTTTTTTAATGGATCTCTACTTTAAGTATGAAAAACTGAACAATAATTTGTTTGAATAAACGATTCTAAATTCGTTCAAAGTTTAAGAAATTCCAGACCGACATAGAATTCAACTATATCAGTTGAAGATTGATCATTTTAGTTGAAAATTCATCAATTTGACTGAAAATTAATTTTTTTAACTAAAAATTGTAACTATTCAATTTTTTGTTGAAAATGTAACAATTTGGAAGAAAATTTGCCTTTTTTTAATTGAAAACTCACGTATTTTGTTAACAAAAATCGATTTTTTTTGTGTGGAAAATGAGCTTTTTCGCTGAAGGTCAATCTTATTATTTAAAAATTAATCTATTCTTTCAAAAATTGAAGTATTCCAGTTAAAGTCTTATCATTTTAGTTAAAAGTAAAATTATTTGTTTAAAAGTTAAACTCTTTTGTTAAAAATTAATATTTTCTTTTAAAGGTTGATGGTTTTAATTAAAAATTTATTTCCTTGGTTTGATTAAAATTCCTGTTTAATTGAAAACTTGTTTTTTATTTGGATAATTTTAGTTAAAAAATCATTTCCTTGGTTGAACTTTATTTTTTTGATTAAAAATCTATTTATTCAATTTTTTGTTTAAAAATGATCAGTTTCAGGTGAAAATTAATCTTTTTTGTATAAATTAATCTTCTTGGTTGAAAATTAATCGTTTTGGTCAAAAATTCAATTATTCTAGTTAAATATTTGCAATATTATTTGAAAATTCATAACTTTGTTTGAAATTATAAATATTTTTTTAAGTTATTTTGTTTGTGTGGAAAGTGATTTTTTAAACTAAAAGTCAAAAAAAAGTAAATTCCAATTAAATATTCCATAGTTTTTGTTGAAAATTCGTTTCTTTGGTTGAGGATTAATTTTTTAGCTGAAAATGTTACTATTCCTTTTCGGTTGAAAATTATTATTTTTTTAGATCAAAATTCAACTAATTGTTTAAAAATTTGTCTTCTTTAATTAAAAATGCAACTATATTGTTAAAAATGTATGTATTTTGTTGCAAAATTGCATTTTTTTGGTAGAAAATTAATATTTTTATTTAAAAATTTATCATATTGTTTAAAATGTTCAGAAAAAAATCTGTCTCAAGTTCGATTTCAACAGTTTTTTTTTTACAACATAAGTGGTTGAATTAATATCTTTTAAAATTATGATCAGCTTACAACGCGTAATTCAAAAATATTTTGCTTTAAAAATTCTCCATTTCAGATTTTTATTTTTCAGAACTTCTAAACATACTTTAAAAAGGAATAGAATTCTTCCTACAATTTTAAAATCTCTTAAAACCTTTTTAACTATTCTCTTAAAACAATTTTTCAATTTGAAAAATCATTTTTAATTTTTCTAGGAATATTAAAAAAATGTTTTTTATTCTTTTAGAGCCTTTCACAATTCTTAAAAGGCTTCTGCATTTCTTGTTGGAATTTCAGCAGTTTTAAAAATAATCAGTATAATTGTTATCTTTTTTAATTATGATGTAATTCAGTTTACAAGGCGTAATTCAAAAATCTTTCATTTACAAATTTTCCAGTTTGCATTTTAATTTTTGAAGCGTACATTTTTCATTTGAAGAATTTTAAAATGCAGTTTGAAATGGACAATTATAGACAAGAAAACTTCTTTTTAGTTGATCAAATTTGAATATAAATTATAATGATTTTTAAAATTACACTATACATTAATGATTAACATATAAATAATAATTGATTTTACAAGGCGATTCGGAATTAGTTTACAATTTAAGAATTTTCAGATTTTAACGTTAAAAATTAAACTGTTTCAATCGGAAATTGTAAGCAGTCAAACAAATGTAAATGCTCAATTTCAAACTTGATAAAATCTGTTCAATTTTAAAATAATTTAAAAATAATATTTTCAAAATTGAAGGCTTTTATGAAATTTAAAGTATTGTTTTAGTCTAAAATTTAAAAATTTGAAATCTTGTAATTAAGAAACGTAAGAGTTGCTTAATATTGAGATATATTTGTTTATCTATGTAAAATCATTAATTATAAGTCAAATATTCAAAACTTCACTTTGAAGGTTACAATTTTAATTCTTCTTTTTTTAAGAAATTTAATTTACAAGTAAGTCATATTTTGTGTTTGAATTCAACTGTTTTTGATTAAAAACTAAAATCTTTTTTGGTTGAAATATCAGCTACTATATTTTTTTGTTCAGAATTCATCTTTTTTGGAACACGAATTTAATTATTTGGCTAAAAGCTAAAACCTTTTGTTAAAAATGAATTTTTTTGCTGCAAGATTCATCATTTTAATTGAAAATTCATCTCTTTTTAGGAATGTAACTTTTGAACACATTTTTTAAACTAAATATTTAACTATTCCAGTAGAAAGTTTAAAACTATTTTTCTGGAAATCGTTTGTTTTTCTTCTTGTTAAGAAATAGTTTTTTTAACGCAAAATTAAATTGTTTAATTTTTGGTTGAAACTTGATTTTTTTTGGATAAAAATCTCGACTATTTAGTTGAAAATTCATATTTTTTATTACTCCATTTATGGTTAAAATTTGATCTTTTTAGATCTACATTTAACTGTCTCATTGAAAAATTATGTATTTGGTTCAAAAATGGTATTCTTTTATAGAAAATTTATCTCCTTATTTGAAAATTCACCGTTTTTGTTGAAATTTCAAGTATTTAATCTTTTTGTTTGAAAATTGATTCATCATTTTAGTTGAAAATTCTTTTTTGTGTGTGGAAAAGTCTTTTTGTGTGTGGAAAGTTCAACTTTTCCAGTTGACAATTCATCTCTTTAATTAAAAATTAATTTTTTTTGACTGATAATTTGACTATTCCATTTTTGGTTGAAATTTTATATTTTTTAGTTGAAAATTCAATTATTTCGTAGAAATTTAATGTATTTTCTTGAAAAATCTTCTTATTTAGTAGAAAATTAATCTTCTATTTAGTTGAAAAATTTAGTTTGAAATTTTAAATTCAATTTTTATTTGAGAAGTTATCTTTTTTAGTTTTAAATTCATCACTTCCTTTGAAAATGTAACTATTTAGAAACAAATCAGTTTCTTTTTGATTGAAAATTATTATTTTTTAACTGATAAATAAACTATTCAATTATTAGTTAACACTCTATCTGAAAAATACGAAATATTTGAATGGCTCCGTATAATAAAAAAATTATACCTGGAAAAAATATGAGATACCTGAAAAAAACCTTGGAATTGTCCAGGTATTTGTTTCCATGATTTGAGTGGACACTCTGATTTACATGGAATTGTTTATCTTTTTTTTCCTACTTGAAATATAACTTAACACATAATTTTTTTTTAATTGATTCTCGCCAACGTTATTGTTTTTTGATTTTACAGATGGCTGCTGTCCTCGTAAATGACACTGCATAAACACGTCCAGGGATGGATAAAAATTCTCGAAACAAAGCTAGAATTTGTTGATTTCAAGACTCATAAATTGCGGCGTCTTTTAAAAACGCAGAAATAATGTTAATTTTCTTTGTAGCTTTCTATTTCAATGCATTTCCAATTTGATGTTATTATTTTTAAGTATAATTGACGTCATCCTAAAAAAAAAAACAAAGTTTAAATCAGAGTATATATCAACATTAGAAATGTTAACAGTTAGTTATGACTTTAAAGTTTTTAAAAATCGATTTAATTATTACATCGTCTTTAAATTTCGTTTAAATATTTTGTACGGTAGGACTTTGTTGACATGCAAAAAACCAAAAAAAAAAAAACAACCCAAAAAATGACTATTTAAGGTCTGATGCGATAACATGAATTTTCTTTGACTGAATTTATTATTGCACGTTTGATTAAGTGAATGCAGAAAAAATGAGAATCGAAATCTAGTCTTTAATCTTGCACAATAGATTGGTGACTTTTTTTTGGCATTGCGTTGTTCTCAATTAAATTAATTATTTTTTTGATGTATTCGAAAATTTGATTGATCCGTGATTGAGAAAAAAAAACTGAAATTGCTGTAGTAAAACGGCTGTTTCGTTTGAAATAAAAGCTAAATTTCCATTAATTTTATTCTATCATGTGAATCATCAGATTATGTTTTCTGGGAAAAAACAAAGAACTTTTTATCATGAAACTCTCTTGATTTAAATTGTAAAAATAATGATAAAAAAACAAAGAAAAGAAAAAAACAAATGCAAACCGTGAATATACAAAATTTGTATTCACGCCGAGCTATTTTTCATGATTGAATTCGAAATCATTGTACATATACTAAATATTTAGTATGCTAACACGCCTTTTCAATTATTCATTTTTATATAAGTCCACGCACTGTATATAGAAAACTCAATTGTATTTAGTTAGGCGTTGGAAAATCGAGAAATAAAGTTAGTAGGTGTTAAACCGAGGTTTCCAGTGTCTCCTGGAGATCCTTGAAAACCTGGAAAAGTCCTTGATTTTTTTTTCTTATTTTGAAAAACCTGTAAAAGTCCTTTGAAATTTGCCCATGGCTCTGGAATTTTTTGTTCTCTTTTTAAAGATAAAATAGGGGTTTTAGGCTTGTTCTCTGGTGAATGGAAAAATACGGTTAAGCGGTTTTTGGTAGGTCAGGGAATTGTTATAAACCTAGAAAAATTGAATAACTATTTTCTTCAAATTGTTTTTTTTTTTTGTTGAAATTATTTTTTTTTCTGGTGAAACTTTAGCTATTCTATTTTTGGTTAAAAATTACGCGTTTTTGCTTAAAAATTAAAGTATCTGGTTGAAAATTCATGTACTTTGTCGAAGATTCGTACTTTTTGGTAGAAAAATTGATTGTTTTTAGTTAAAACTTCATATATTTGGTTGAAAAATCGTAATTTTTGTTGAAAATTGATCGTTTTTAGTTACAAATTCATCTATTTTGTTGAAAATTCATATTTTTTGTTAAAAATTCAAGTATTTTGATTAAAAATCGTTCTTTTTGATTAGTAATTAATTTTCATAGGTTCAAAATTAACGTATTTTGTTGAAAATTCGTACTTTTTGGTAGAAAGTTAATCTATTTCAGTTAAAAATTCAAGTATCCGGTTAAAAATGTATGCATTTTGTTGAAAAATCGAAATTTTTGTTGAAAATTTGTCGATTTTAGTTGAAAAAAATTAATTAATCTTCTAGGTTAATAATTAACTTTTTTGCTTATATATTAAAATATTTTTTGGTTGAAATATCAAATAATACATTTTTCGTTCCCCATTCTTTTGTTTTAATGAAACTTGTTGGAAGTTAAAATGTTTTGTTGAAAATTAATAAATTTTGGTAATAGATTCATTTCTTTGGTTAAAAAATTTAACTCATCTTTTAAAAATTGGCTTTTTTTTTGTTGTAAATTATTTTTTTAAACTAAAAATTCAATTTTATTGTTAAAAAATCTTTTTTTGTTAAATTCAACTGTTTTTGATGTAAAAATATATTCTTTCTTCGTTGGATATTTATTTTTTAAACTAAGAGTGTATCTCTGTAATTTTTAGTTGAAAAATAATCTTTCTTAGTTACAAAATCGTAATTTTTGTTAAAAATTGATCGTTTTGAGTTGAAAATTAATCTATTTATGGGTTAAAATTCATGTATTTTTTTTAATTGATCGCTTTCTTTTTCTAGAAAATTACTAGTTTTTAATTGAAAATTCAAGTATCTGTCTGAAAATTCCCGTATTTTGTTAAAAATTCGTACTTTTTTGTTAAAAATTGATAGTTTTTAGTTGAAAATTCAAGTATGTGGTTAAAAATTCATGTACTTTTTAAAATTATTACTTTTAGATCAAAATTTATATTTTCTGTAGAAAATTGATAATTGTTAATTGAAAATTCAAGTATCTGACTAAAAATTCATGTATTTTGATAAAAATTCTTACTGGTACATATTTTGTTGAAAATTGGTTCTTTTGGTTGAACCTTTTCTGGTTGAAAATTCAAATATTTGCTTGAAAATTCATCTTTTGTTGAAAATTCGTATTTTTGCGGGATTTAACTTCTTTTATTTAAGATTAAAATATTTTTGGTGGACCGATCAATTATGCTTGGTTGAAAGTTAAGCTCTCTTTTTAAAATTATTTTTTTGTTTAAAGATTATTTTATTTGAAAATCAATTTTTTTAACTGTGAAATGAACACTTAATATATTGAAAGGATTTTCAAAATATCTTGCAAAAGTCAGGAAAACTTTAAATACATTATTTTTTTTTTTAGTTTGTACTTAAGTTAATTATTTTATTAGTTTTTAATTAGTTAGTCTGTTTCTTCTTCATGACAATTATATTTTTAGTTAATAATTTTATTAATTTTTTGCAAATTCAAAAATTTTATTAAAACAGCCTCTTTTTTGTTTTAAATATATAATATTACCTTATTCGATAAGAAACTATCTTTTTGGGTCGAAAATTCGTTTTTTATTTTTTTGAAAATTAATTTTTTTAATTGAAAATTAAACTAAAAAATAATTAGTAAAAATAATTTTTTACTTTGTGTTGTTTAATTCAAAATTCGTTTTTATTGGTAGAAAACCTTTTTATAGAAAATTTCCTCTTTTCTGGTTAAAACTGCTGCAACTGTTTGTACATGAACTTTTTTGTAAAAATTCCATATTTTTAGATTAAAAATGCATCTGTTTTAGGGAAAATAAGTCTTGCCTTGAAATTTCAACAATTTGGATGACATTTTTTTTCTTTCTTGACTGAAAGATCTTTATTTGTTATTTTTGGTTGAAAATTTGTCATTTTTGGTGGAGAATTCATATTTTCAAGGTTAAAAATTAAACTATTTGGCAAAAATTAATTTATTTCATGAAAAATGTAATTAATTATGTCGTTCAGTAGGTGAACAATGAATGTGCGGGTTAAATTTTTTAATTGTGTTGTAGAAAACTTTTTTATTCTTCGCTAAAAATGTGTTTTTTTTTGATAAAATTTGAGCTGCTTTGTTGAAAATTCGTTTTCTTGATTTTCAAATTCATCATTTCAGTTCAAAATTCATTTTATTGGTTAGAAATTCAATGAGATTGTTGTATTTTTTTTTAATTTGAAAGTTTAACGTTTTTTGTTGAAATATCAACTAGTTGACTTTTCGTCGAGAATTAATTCATCGATTTTTTGAAAATGCAACTGTTTGGTTAAAAATTTAATTATTTTATTGAAAATTAAACTTTCAACAAATTTTAATAAAAAAAGTTTACTGATTATATGAATAGCAAAAATTATTCGATTTAAGAAAGTATCTTTAAATTGTTGATAAAGTTGAAAAAATGAGAAATTTCAAAACATTTTCAATTTCACGATTTTTCACCGTGATAAAATTAACAGATAAAAAAACTGTTTTTTGACCATCATATTTTTACTATAATTCTTACCATGTTTCGTGATTTTTTTACTGTAAAAAAGGTACCTGTATGATAATGTGATACACATATAAAAAATAGAAAAAGGAAAACATTTTTAGAAAAGTTCAAGTTTTATTAAACACACTTCGAGCAAGAAGATTAGAATCATCAAGAATCCATATTTCTTGATTTTCTGACACAGTAAGAGAGTCTTTTATTGTAAACTAAACGAAAATTCTATTTTTTTCGAGAAAGGAATTCAATTCCACAAATTTAAACATCTTCTGGTTCTAGATTTTAGTCTATGCTACTAGAAACAATGATATTACTTAATTAATTATATATACACGTCTCTATATTATTCCTTAAACATTATTTCACAGAGATATCTGTTTTTTATTTGCTACGCAGAGTCTTAGAAGACAAATGATTGACAACAAATACATCGAAGTAATAAATGATATCACTTTTCATTTTCCCGCAAAAATAATTACTATATCGGGCATAATTCCAGTTGGGGAAAATCTAAGACATTGATGTGAGTTTTTTTTAGACTCTTTTGTTTCCTTAGCGCAGATTTGTTAATTCTATATACATTTTCATATGATGCAGTAGCATGAAAATACGGATTGCTTTATTTTCTGTATAGGACTAACTTTAATTTCGAGATCTTTATATTTTTATGACGTCAATTCAGCGGGCGATGCCCATTTGATCGCCATCAACCTGCTCACTCTACCCCCTCTACAGAACTTCGCCTCACGTAGCTGAGTGTTTGCGAGACGCTCTGACAGACCTTTATCCAGGCCCTCGCCACTCGAAGTAGGCAATATGAAGAATTATGATTATTATTTTCAGCGTAGTATAATGCCCGGCCGACTGTTGGCGCTGCGGGTCCACCCCTCTTGTACCTCGCTACGCTCACCCTAGAAATGCGCAGAACGTCGTCGCCGCCGTCAGTCAGGGGAGAAATTTTGATTTCTGCTTTGTTGACATTTGTTTTCAAACAAATCTGTTAACTGATTCAAAATAATTTTAGTTTTTTAAAGAAAATGAATTCGCGATGTGATAGACTTAGGGTATCGTGTCTGCTTTTACATTTTCGTGCTGATGATTACACGTGTGGTCTGCCTTATTTGTTTAAAAACAATATTCACTTTTTTAGTTATTATATTTAATTTTAAAATTGGTCACATATATACAATACATATACAGTACGTATACACAACACATATAACGTTGCCTCAATGGCCGACCGACAGCCGGCACCGCCATCAGTCCATCCTTCTTCATAATTTTACCATTGAGTGGAAAGGGCCTGCTTCCATGGCCTCAGATGGCCTAGAGCAGGCTGGGTTGACTCGCGTGGAAGGCTTTGACCACTTATATTGACAGTAGCACCATCTAAAAGTAAGTCGCGAACTTAAATCTAAGTATGTGTTGGTGCACTATGTGTTTATTTTATTTCAATGTGTGTGCGAATTAAAAGTACAGAAAATAAACGAATTTATTCCAAATTATACAAATTTAAATCAAAAAAATGTGCAAATACTGTTTCCTGCAAGATTTTTCGGGATAAATTTGTACAATTTGGCATTAATGAAGAAATATATAACACATGAAATGTAACTTTTTTATGGCATTTTATTCATAGTAAAATAGAAAAGAATGAAATCATTGATTTCATTCGTGCAATGTGCAATATTTTATTATATGTGCGAGAAATTAAACAATATTACAATTAACTGTAGTCCATGGGGAGAAGGATAAACGAGAAATAATAAGTGAACGGATATTTCACTTATCTTAAGTTTATTCGGTTTACGTTCACACGTTGCTTGCTCGAACCAGACTGACTCTGCCTTTTTCTCCCGCTCGTTCGCAAGCGCGTTTCGATGATTGGAAAGAGGAGGGCCTCACGTAAGATAACCAATCAGAGCACGAGCTCAAAAATAAATCTTCCCGGTAACGACATTCAGAAGGTTCTCGATTCCTGGTAAAATCCTGTTTCGAGAAGCTTCGAGAAATGTAAATACAAACTATCTTCTACATAACATTATTTTGAAATGAGTGAATACAACTTCACTACACGAGTCGAGACACCAACCGACTAACACCGACTTTTGTTGACGATAATATAACCTCACAACAAATCAGAATAGCGTGCGCAAAAATACTTGAATAAAATATACCCCCACTTCTGACTGTACAGTAGAGCCATCTAACAGTAGGTGGATAACTACAAAAGTATAAGTGGTCAAAGCCATCCATGCGAGTCGACCCAGTCTAGGATAGAGGAGATCCACTGCACTATGGTCGAGCTGACCCTTACGAATATCCCTAATGTGGATATGTCGGACATATCATTTTTGTTAGTCAGGACTGCGTACGCGCTGTTTCGTATCAAAATATATCCATGGGGATATTACAATTTCCGCCTGGCAGGATATTCTGAAATAGCGCCGCAACAAATATGTAACAGTGTTACAAAGAAAATTTGTTCTGTAACAATTCTAGAACAATTTAGGAACAGTGTTACAAAGTAAGCGAGTTCTGTAATAGCTCCGTTACAAACATCTAATAGTGTTACGGTGTTAATTTGTTCTGTAATCGTTTTGTAACAATTCTGGAACAGAATTATAAGTAAAAAATATTTTTAGAACAGTTAAGGCACATTGTTACAGAGTACCATTGAATTGTTACAGAACGACTACAGAAAAAATTTACATCGTAACACTGTTACATGTTTGTTACGGAACCATTAAAGAGCATGGTAAAATTGTAACACTGTGCCTCAACTGTTCAAAAAATATTTTATACTCATAACACTGTTACAAATCGATTACAGAACAAATTTACATAGTGACACTGTTACGTATTTTTTACGTAACTATTACAAAACACGGTTACTTTGTAACACTGTATCCGAATTGTTTTAACAATTTTTTTTTTACTTAAAAATCTTCCAGAATTGATAAAGAACAATTACAGAACATCCATTTGTGGATGACACTACTCAGACCATGTTCTAAGTATGTCCTTACCATGTTCTAGAATTTGTTCTTTTGTGTTCTAGAAGTGTTACATCATTTTTCTAGAACAGTGTCCGCTGGGGTGTCGACACAACAGTCGACACATGCAACGCATATGAGGTTACATGTGTCGATATCTTCACCATCACAACGTGTTGACTATCCTGCACATTGTACATGCACCATGCGGACTCAGTGTCGATATTTTGTTATCTGGGCCAATTTGACTGACATGCGCAGTTTTCTTAACAGAATCACCCCTGGAATTTATATTCTGAATCTCGTAGGTAACCGACGGTAATTGCGCTATCATGAACATTGCTCCTTTTTTTTACATTTTTGTTCTGGGATTGATCGCAGCGTGACTTTAACTTTTGTTGTTCTTTTCCGATTAATTTCCTAATATAGACTCTAATTTCCTCTGGAATTATATATGTCTCGAAATTTGTAGTTAATAACCTAGTCTGAGCTTCTTCCAACCTTGGCATATAACATTACAAAGCTACGAACGGAGCTCGTCGACTAGAATTACAGACCGAAGTCTTTAATTCTCGTTTAAGTTTTTTTAAATCTTGGTCCCATCTAAGACCTTCTTTATCTATTAGATTTGAGTGCATCGCAGGTAAGATTGTTTGATTCAGTCGCTCGATTTGTCCGTTAGCCTGCGGATGTCAACTTAAATTTAAAGTATGTTTTATTCCATATTGTTTACAAAAGTCTTCAAAAACGTTTGCGGCAAAACTCGCGCCCCTATCTGAAATTATCCTTTGAGGCGAAAGAAATCTATAGACAAATTATTCTGTTTTCTTAACTATCGTAGATGATTTTGTGTCCCTGACGGCCCCCTTGAGAGCTTGTTGCAAAAGGCCCAAGATGATCCGTATTAGCTACTTCAAACGGTCTTTTGCCCTGTGGAATAGGGTGCAATTCGCCCGCTGGTAAACACTCTATACACGGCGCTATATGCATTTTGACGTATCTACGCATTCCCGGGAAGTAATAGTTCACCTTAATCCTAGTAATTGTCATGTCTGCGCCGAAGTGACTTGAAAAGTCGTGATTTTTTCATGAGTAATGATTTTCACATAGCAGCCAGAACAACATACAATTCTTTGTTTTTACCAACTAGGTCTAATTTGCACAATAACCCATCATGCAGTACATAATTTTGAACTTCGTCCTTTTCAGCTCGAGTTATTTCGTGTACACCTTTTGGAAGAATTTTAATTTTACGTGCAAGTTCTTCATCGATTCTTTGATACAGCAGGATTTCATTTTCACGAATGCATACATTAAAAATCGTAGCTGGTACATCACGAGATCCGGCCTCTTCTACCGGTGCTCTTGATAAGGCATCAACGTGCTGCATTTTATTTCCCTGGCTATGGTGTATGTCAAAATCGAAATCAGCAAGTGCATTTAACCAACGAATAATTTGAGAGTTTGTAGTTTACGATTTATTAACATTCGCGAACGCTTGACAATCGGTAAAAATATCGAAATAAAGACCAATCAGAAGAGATCTCAAACGATTTGCTGCCCATACAACTGTAAGGAGTTCGAATTTACTGGAATGATACGACTTTTCTGAAATAGACGTTTTTCGACCATAGTGTATTCTACCGGTCAGTTGTACCTAAGTCGGTTAGTTGCAAATGAAAATGGTTAGTTCCAAAAGTCCAAAAGGTTAATTGTAAAAAGTAAATTTTGAAATGATTTAGCATGAGTGGAGATAAAATAAGTGTGATAACTGTGTGCCATCTATAACGCGGGAAATGCAGATATTCAAAATCAACTCAAATATATTTTGAAAAGTCGGATTCTGGATTCCTTTTTTTAATTTTCGAGTACTATACATTCGGGCAGTTGCAAATTCGACTTAGAATATACTCTGTTTTCGACTGATAGCATAAATGAGGTTGACATCTGCCTCTTCATTCTGTTGAAATAACATGGCACCTGAGCCTACGGCTGATGCAACTGTGTGCAATTCTGTTCGCTGTGCTTGCGGATTGTATAGCCCTAGAATCGAATGAGACGTCATTCAGTGTTTAATTGTTTAAACCCTACTTCTTGAGCTTCGCCCCCAGACAAATTTAGTACCATCTTTTAGTAGTTAAACACGAGAATCAATGTGATACGTGAATTTTGGAATAAACCTTCTAGACAAACTTGCTAATCCGATGAACCGCCTGATATCGTGCACATTTTCGGGATTTGGAAATTTAACTATTGCTCGAATGGGTTTTTCTCTAGGTTCAATCGCATCTTTTCCAATTAGGTACCCCAAATACTCTACTTTAAGCATACCGAATTTACATTTCTTTATATTAAGAGTCAATCCGCCATCAATTAAAAGATTCAGATCCCTACTTAACTTTAAAAAGAAGTCTTCCCATGATTTAGCATAAACTAAAATGTAATCGAAATAAGTTAGAGCCAATTTGTTTCGATTTCAACGAAGTCATTTATTTCTATTTGCGACAGACCTTTATGAGAATTTATTTCCAACTCTAAAACTGGTTCAAACCTAGGTTCCATTTTTGGAAGTTCTTTCACAGACAGTACTGAACCAGAAAGTGCGTTCCCTTTCGTTAAATTAAACTCTGAACTACTCTCGTTTTCGTATAGTAAAATTAATTTAGAATTCTCAACTAGATCTAATAAAATTAATCATTCCAGGTTGAAGATGAACAAATTCATTTGTAGTAGATCGAATTTCTTTCATCTCAATGTGAAATGCTGGTTCTTGTATAAATAAAATATTATTTTCATGACAATACTTTAAGTTATCACCGACTTTACAAAAGGCAACATGATGTAGTTCCATGAATGACCGGCCTATAATTACATAATAGCGTGATGAGTGATCCGGCACATCCACCAAGTATTCTCCATGACTACACGGTAAGAGTGTAAGTTCGTGTGTAAGCCGAAAATGCACGACTCGAACTTCGATTTTGTCAGGTTTTCTGTTGCACGATGATTGCCGATCTAGAAGCTTCGGAAAACTTCGGTGGTCTTCTATTTATATCTCTATCCTTATTTGAAAGAAATTGAAGAAATTGGCGATTTTAATGTTTCGCGTGATTCTTAATTTCATGCATGCGTCAATTCTGAAGTTATGTACTATATTATGAGGTATATATATTTGGTTCGGTTTTGATTCCTCTAGAATCAAACTGAAGGGCCTATGACAAAGCCACCGAATGCGTCCTCGGGTTTCGGATAGAGCGTCTCTGCACCAAGGGTTTCTGCTGAATATGGTTACAAAAAAAATTAATAGGCAGTCGCGGACAATTGTCCAGGGACGGTCCCGAAGGAATTAACCACCAAGCGGAGGTGTGAAAACCGTGCCGAAAGCTGAATGGCAACTGGGTGAGGTGCCTAGAACAGTGACTCTGAGATACCGGGCGACCTCTCAGAGTACGCAGCCTTATCCTTATATGCGGGGCTCTACAAAGATGGACGAACCCTTTTCCCTAGCTTCTCGTGGAAATAACAATGATAACACGAAACATACTTGTAGTAAGTGCGGTTTGAAACAATCGAACGCGTAGGGCTCCCGACAATGGGTCGGCCAACAATGCCGACCACTCTAGAGCTGGGGGAGCCAATTAAGATGGAGTCAATACGATGTATTGGCGGAATCTTGGGGCTTTTAGGTGGACGGAGCGACAAAATCACGACTTGCTAGAATGCTATGATACATGGCACGACTTCATGCTCTGTGGTGCGAGAAACACCCAGAGCTATCGTACTTTTCGCGTCAACGTCTGCGAAACCATGTTGAAGTACTCCAAAAAAGGGGCTGTGTAAGGGGAGCGCCTACTCTACCAGAGCCAGAACAAACCGGCAGCAGAGAAAGACAGGTGACAAGACCATCCGTGGAGAGGCATTCGATAGAGGACGATCGGTGCTTTATGACCCAGAGAAACATCAATACTCAGGTTTCTCCCAAGCCTAAAGACGTGGCTTAAATGGATGAAGAGCTTCGTGGACAATTTTCTGAAAAATCCAACCTCTGGAATATCAATTGTTGTGTGTATAATGTAGCCAGAGCTTTGGCTGCTGCGAACCGTAAAATAAAACCAACTGTTGATCATAAGACTGAAAGACGAATGCATCAGCTCGCCATAAAGAAAGGCTGGGCAAGACAGTACGCGTCCCGTATTCAGTGTGTGATTAACTATATAACATCTGGCAGGAATTTTACCGCCAAGGTTCGAAAGTTCGCGCGCGAACTCCGGATCCGTTACCACACACTTAACAAGTCTGAGCTGCTGACCATCAGGCAGCATATTGTTGAGAGAATACGGATACTATCTGACGCTAAGAGAAGTCTAGAGCGGAGA
>JAAAKG020085829.1:0-16577 GCA_010014905.2 Druon quercuslanigerum | reverse complement strand
ATGTGCGAAAAATCTTTGAAAAAAATGAAAATTCTATTATAATTAGGTTTCAATGTTTAGCTACAGCTGTTGCGAATATGCCATGAAAGTTTCAAAAGAATCGGTTGAGTAGCTTTCAAAATTTCAACTTTAAAATGTATAAAGTTTTGTTTCGAAAAAAATGATGCTTCGAAAAAAGTGTGAAAAATCGTGAAAAAATCTTACCATTGCTTAGTCGGCGATACCAGCACCATACATGATTCCTTCTTCTTCCTCGTAACGCACATTTTCATCTAAAATGGCATTCCTTCGGAGGGTTCTGGCTTCTTTGGACGCATCAGTGGAGCGGCGATTCGCGATACGCATACGTTCTTTGTTACGTTCGGTGGCAAAGTTCAAAACGCTCGGACTGATTCCAACTCCCATTACCGATAGGATTTTCAAGATCGGATTAGATCTACTGCTCCGATCTTTATGAAAATTTTGTATATACTGGATTTTTAGCAAAATAGTTGAATTTAAAATTTAAAAAGAAGAACGAGTTCATAAGCAAAGGGTAAAATCTTGAATGAGAAGAGATAAGTTCTATGCATATTTTTGGTTTAAATTCAACTACTTTATTTAAGGGTAAATTATACCCTTAAAAATTATTATAATTTAAAACTCACCTTTTCCGTTGAATATTTAGCTATTATATGTTTATGAAATTAGTCTTCCGTGTTAAAAAAATCAGATTTTGTGTTAAACTGTTTTTGAGAATTATTTTTTTTAATTATCTTTTCTAGTTGACAAATCGTCTTTTTTAGTCGAAAATTAAGTTTCATGGTTGAAACTGAAAATGGTAGAAAATCAAATTTTGCGGTTGAAAATAATCTTTAATGTTAAGCAGTCATATTTTTTATTTAGTTTTAATTATTTTGCTGAAAATTAAACTATTTTTAAGAAAATCAAAATTTGTGGTCCAAAATAACTGTGTTTTTGAAAAAACATACTTTCTTGATTAAAATTAAAATATTGTCTCAATATTCATACCTTTAGTAGAAAATTTTACTTTTTGGATGAAAGTTGATTGTGATTGTCAGAATTTCAAAGCTCTTTTAAGATTCACTACATTGGTTAAAAATTGAAATTTTTAGTTGAAAATTCGTCTTTTCTTCATTGAAAATAATCTTTTTTTTTAGAATTATACTATTCTACTTTTGTTATAAATTTAGCATTTGTAAGCAAAATTTCCTACAAAAAATAGCAACAAAATACTTGAGTATTCAACCACTCAAAAATATCATTTTGAAAACCAAAAATGAAATATTTACATTTTTGGTTTAAAAATTAAATAATTAATTTAAAAAAACAATCTTAGCTAAAAATATTAAATTATCCGTCAAAATCATAAAAGAAAAATTCTAAAAAATAACAAAAATATACATTTTTATCAAAATGTTTAGACTATAACAGAAACAAATTCTTTTTCAACTAAACAGTTCCATTTTTAAATAAATCAAATAAAATTTCTAGCGAAATATTTACATTGCTATTTTGAAAAAACAAATTTTCAAGCAATGATACATTTTTCATAATAAAAAAATTAAATTTTAAACAAAATTATATATTTGAAAAAAATTAGTTTTGAAAATTGCTGTTCATGATTTAACCAAGTGGCAAAGAAAATTAATTATCTCTGACAAAAGGGAAATGTTCGAAAAATACATGGCTTTTCAAACAAATAGTTAAATTTAAAATTTAAAAAGAAGAATGGATTATTAAGTAAATTGTAGAATTTCCAATCAAAAGATTTCATTTTTATGCATATTTTTTGTTGAATTTTAAATATTTGTTTAAAGTTCATATTTTTGCATTATTGCATTTTTATAAGATTTGTCTGCGTGTAAAAAAATCAGCTTTTGTGTTAAACTTTTTGATAGAGTCTTTTTTTCAATTTATCTTTTCTGGTTGTAAAATCGTCTTTTTTTCTCGAAAGTTAGGCTTCATGGTTAAAACTGAGCGTTTTTGATTAAAATGCAACGATTTGGGTTTTAACTTTAATAGTTTGGTAAAGGAGTCAACAATGTTTGTTTTCGATTTGTTGAATGCTAATTGCAATACGTTTCTCAATTAACTTTTGTGGATAATGATTTGGAAAAAGGACATTCCTAACAATATTCAAATTTCCTGCATAAAATGAAAAATGCGACAAAGCCAGACCTCTGTCAACTAAGTTTTTAATTAGAGTAATTTTGTTTTGAAAAAGATGAGCAGAAAACAACTTAAAATTTCTACCTGAATATTTACTTTTACTATACCAATTGGTCATAATATTACCATCTTGACCACTACTCACTTTTATGTCCAAAAACTGATTCTATTATCCTGCTCTATTTTATGATTAAATTGAAATTTTGGATGAAAACTCTTAAAAGCATCAATGACCATCTGCAACTTTGCTAGAAAAACACATAATAAGGTATCATTGACATACCGAAAATAAAAAGGCAAAACCAGATCTAATTTCTTCAAAATAAAAGTCTCCAAATCTTCTACAACTATTTTTTCTTAAATCGGAGAAATAACAGAAACAATGGGAGTACCAAACTTCTGTCTATAAAAAGATCCATTAAATTTTTAATGAGTTAAGTTCATGATAAAAACTATCCCTTTGGTAAAATCTTTTTCACATAATCGACTATGCTAGTCCATGCTAGTTTTTAGAAATTAGATGTAGTTTCTGTGGCCATATCAATGCTTTCTATTTTACAAAATGAGGGACGAGACCAAAAACATGTGATTCAAGAAACCTTGCAGGATATGTAATTCTGGAATCACACGTTTTTCAATTACATACATGGAATCGTCTTCCTCAAGAAGTGAAGCATTTATAGTACTGTGGTGATGCATAGCTAGTTTTTTCTTATTTATGATACAAAAATGGTTAAAGTCGCTTTTCAAATCTCTGTAAGTTTTTAAACGTAAACATTTGTTACTTACAGTCAAAGAATCACCTTCGTCCTTATAATTTTTTTTCCGTTTTGATCGAGTAAGTCATCATCTTCAGTAGATCTTAATTTATTTAAAGAGATAAAACAATAGGGACATGGGTACATCGACGAAGCTGTTTGCTGACCATTAGGAATAAGAAAAACTTTTAAATCACAAACTAACATTAAGGAATTTTATTTATCCTGGTGAACTTAAATAACAATTGTATGTTGCCATATGTTTCTTTTACTTCTGGAACCACACAATGTAATAGCAGACGTTCAACGCTTGTTAATTTAGCTCTTTTAGAAGAAGATCCACCTTCCGAATAAAGAGTCCTTTTTTTTGTCAGGTACATAATTTTTTGGTGTCACACTCATACAAATTTTTAAAAAATGTTGACCTCCGTCGAGCATAACTGTGACTGCAAAAGTGTCTCGCAAATTTGTTTCTTCTAAAATGTACTCCAATAATTTTTCAGAATCTGTCCAGATAACAGAACTTTTTTGTTTTATTTCTGAATTTTTTACATCAAAATCAGATTCTGTATCATTATAAGAGTCCTCTAAATTTTTGGAATTTTTAGAAACATATTTATTGTTATAAGTTGGTATGGAGTTTCTTCCTTTTTTAAAGTTTCTTTAAAATTTTTTTTAGAGTACAATAGAAGCATTTTTTGTTTGTACATTGTGGTCCATAATAGGTCGCTGTATCCTTGTTTTTTTTAGGAGTTTGCATCAATTTCATTATTGGACGTTAAGTAGAATTTTAAATTCGAATTTTAATCTAATATAAATGTCTTAAATTTCAATTTAGCAGACTTTGATTGGAGACCATTACTAGAATATTCAGTTTTTTAATCAGATAACAGTTACAAATGGCCCTGAGGCGCTCAGAAATGTTAAATTATGATGTAATGTCAATAAAAAATTAAGAGGCAGTATTCTTCAAAAAAAGGATTTTAATTGAATGCAGAAGAAATGATGATTTTACCTACAAAAATATTTTTCCTGGATAACAAATTTCGAGATGCATCCTTTCACAGTAATTTTTGCAGAAGAAAATTTAAAAACACCTAAAATAATTTTAAACTTTCCCCACCAAATTTATTTATTAAAGATGCTTAAAATAATGTAAATTTTTTTAAGTTAAAAGTTTCCTGAATTAGAAGTGAATTACAAGTATGTTTACAAGATGAATCTACTAATCTATTAAATCTTTAGACTTTCCTTAATCAAAGATTTTTAAGACAGAATCCGTTTAAATAAGGCAAGATCTAGATTTGAAGTTACAGAATTTTTCGAGAAAGAAATATTTCTTTTTAGAGGAAATTAGGCGAGACGTATTTTGGCGATTTCCGAAAAAAAAATTCTTACAGAGTTATGCATATTTGAATATTGATTCATCAGCAAACTAATGTTAATGTGGAAAATTGAAATTTACATAGGAACTTTGAAGAAGGACATTAGTACCCTGGGTTTGTAAATTTGACACATATTTAAATTCCTGATTCAGTTACAGATATTCTGAGAAGAGGTTAAGTTTTCAGCAATAGCAACGAAATTCCTATTTTAGAAAAAGTCTTACACTTGTCAAACAACTTTGTTGACGGAAGAATTTCTTAGCAACAACCCTGTTATAGTTTGTATGAGTGCTGATAAAGGCAGTATTACTGTTTGTATGGAAACATCAGATTATGTTAGGGATATGAAACATTTGATTTATAGTCATGATAATTTTTAATTATTTCATTAAAATCTGTTAAGAAGATTAAAAAGAGACAATGTTAAGATGGTTAACAATTGGAGATTGAAAGGACTTCTATTAAAAGATGGACAGATATTAATTTATTTTTTATTTTTCAGGATTGCAATAGGAGCATTTTTTGTATGCTCCTTGCAGTGCAAATTTTATCGTTGGATTATTTTTTTTAGGAGTTTGCAACACATCTAATACCTTTTTTAAAGCATTAAAAGTAGGTATACTTAAAGGCTAGGATATCACGTGGTTCACTCGTCTTTCCATGCACACAATTACGCCTGTGCTGTTTTTCTAAAATTGAATTTTTTTACTTTTAATGCTGTTTTTTACGAATAAAATAAAAAACTTTGCATCCTATGAAAAAATGATTTCTGCACAAAATTGCCACTATGTTTTGGATGATCAAATTTAATCAATCTATTGTCTTCCTGCCTTGTGTCGTTTATCCAAAAAATTAATTTCTGTATTTTTAATGTTGTTTTTCACGAATAAAAAAACATGTGTCCTATAAGAAAGTGATTATCAAAAAAAAATTTAGATCCTTTTTATGCGCAAAATTTCCGTTGATTCATTTTCTTCTTAGATTGCATAGTTTGGCCGCAAAATGGAATTCTGAAATTGTTCATTATTTTATGTGGGATCCAAATGTAAATTGTTTTACTCAAAAGGATTGCAAATGTACTGCATTTAATTACTAAAAAATTAAATTGTAATCAATTTCAAGTACTAATAACTAGAGCGCGCAGATATTTAGGGCAGGGGGGTCTGGTGACACGCTTCACATATCTTGTGTCCCAATTAGTATTTTTCAATCCTCTTTGGCTTATTCCAAATGACTTTAAATGTGCTCCATTGCACCATCATAAAATGAAATTGTGCTGAATTGCAGGTACTCATCGTGGAGCACATTTGATGTATTTTTGAAATAAGCCGAACAGAATTGAAAAAGATTAATAAGAAACTGAGATACATAAAGCGTGCCCGCTCCCCATTTCCTTTTGCGCTCCTGTTATCAGTGCTTACAATCGAGCGCAATGGAATCTTATGATTAGACAAACAGGATTATAAATATGAATTAAGTCTAGAGTTATAAAAATAATGTCAGCAGCCCCACGCCCATCAATACTGCATACTTTCGTTATCTATGCATGAAATTAGGCGCGACTAAATTTTTAGTGGCTCCATGTAGTGTATTTGAAGTCCACAGAGAAGTCAGGAAGGTATTTCTCTCTATTACTTTGAAATAAGTGACACGACTTGTAGAGCGAATTAGTACTATGAATGTAATCATTAAGAATGAGGCTTACGTATAAGAGTTAATTTACTTAAAAAGAAAAGAAAAATAATTGTTATGTAAAAAAATCCGAAACATCCTTGAAGACGACGGTAGAGAAAATGAAGAGGCTATTCTGCAGTTATCCAAAAAAATGTATTTCTTGGAGTTTTTGCTCTAAATTTCGTTCGATTTCAAATCATAAAGTAAATTCTGTTGCTATTGATTTTTTATTCAGGAATGTTACACATGTATTGTAAGTTTATATTTATTTTAATTGTATCTATTGGTTGCTTGAGGGACTTTCCGTTATACGTGGGAGTAACATGTTGTACAGGATGACTTCATCTTAGTTATTATTAACAAAAATGAGGTATTTTTTACATTTACATTGTTCTTTTAAATAGATCTAGGTCAAAGGATGAAAAGCTTAATGTACTATTTGGTTGGCCTGGTTACACATGTGCGTTTGGTTTGTGGTGGTTGCATCGGTCAGCCAGGATAACCTTCTGTTGCAAGTAGAGGTGCTGAGCGCGATGCGCATTTCTGAGTGGTTGAATATCATTATAATATAGTGCATTCTTCACAGATGCTACAGTAAAAGAAAAAAAGATAACAATTATAATCATTTTTATGACAATAAGAAACTGTTTGAATATTGAATGCTACCGTACTTTAAGAACTAAGTCTCACACTGAAAAGGGGCAAATAAGTCCAAACTAGTGTCCTTAATTAATGAAACACTTCACTTGTAAATTCTTTTTCCTCAAATAGGGCCACCAAACCTATAAGAACAATAGAAATAAATATGTGTCGTGCCACGAGGAAAGGAACCTCAGGATTAACAGGCGAATTTTCCAGTAGAAGAGATTGAAGAAACGGGTGAAGTCAGACACTCAGAGAGTGGGGATAAGTATTGGAATCCATCCCCTCCGCTTAGGACTGCATCTTCTCGTAAGGCGAGCTCTCAAGTCACTCGGGTGAGCTTTAAACAGATGAGAGGAAGGTTAGAACACGCTCGTATAACTGTTGGACGGAGCAAAACTATAGTTCCAAAAAGAACGAGAAAGAAGGATTTCCACCTTTAATTTTGATGACCTACGTTACCGACAGTTTCGATCAGCTGGCGTATTAAATTTCGTGATTAGGCAACACTTCGATAAGAATCGATTCTCGTTTCCGATTCCCTTACTTGTAAATTGCAAATCTTCAAAATTAAACTTTTAAAAAACTCTCTCGAAGTGAACACCTTTGAAGTAAAAATCTTAAAAGAGAAATATTATTCAATTCCGAATTTTCATAAATTGCAAATTGTAGAATTAATATAAATAATTTTAATAATATTTAATATTTCCTAATTTAAGGCAAAAAAGGTGTATCGGAACCAATTAGTCTATATGCTACAATTTGGATTCCATTTTTTTTAAATTAAAGACTATAAAATTCTTCATGTATCAGTCGAGGCCGTTTTTCAAAAAAGATGTTGCCAAAGTTTTTATCTAGGAAAAAAACTTGTTTTCTTGAAAGAGAACTATTTTGTGAGAAAAAAACTGTTTATTAACGCTTAAATAATGAGTGTTAGTAAAAAAACTCTATAGGTACAACGTCTAGCGGTATTAGTTGATTGGACAATATTTTAATATAATGGGAAGAATTTAAAAATAAATTTACGTTATTACCCATAATACGCTGCCATTTCAACGAATTTTTAGAAAAGCACGTTTTATAAACAAATAAAATTTTTTAGTCAACTAAAAATTAATTAACTAAAATTGATCAATATTCCACTGGACTAAAAGTAATGATTTGTATTTAAAAAATAAATTAAAAATAAAATTATTAGAAAAAAATGAATTTGTTTAAACAATTATAAATCAATCAGTATTTTTAAAGAAAAATTATTTCAACCAGTTTCATTTGTTTCGTAATTTAAAATTAATTGGCTTGTAATATCCAATATTTATAAACATTTTAAAAATAAGTAACGAGAATTTTTAATAAAAGTATTATTTTGAAGCAAAAATTATTTTTAAAAATTTCGATTTGTGCATATAATTGAAAATTAATAACTGATATAAAGAAATATCCCACTTGATCCATAGCAATTATTTTTAAGGCAGAAACGATTTTTCAAACAAAAAAAATTTCAAACGAATTCAAGTGGGTCAAATAATTAAAAAATAATAAACCAATTCTAATAAATATTCCACTGCACTAATAGTATTAATTTTGAGGGGGGAAAAAGAAATTACAAATAAAGTTATCTTTTTTTGACCTGCCTATTTTGTTGGAAAGACATTTTTTAAAGAGCGCGTGATAAGAATTAGAACTCAAGAATTTGAAAACATTAAAGCAGACTACCATAATTTTTTTTTTTAATTTGAAACCTTTTCACGGAATGGTCAGAAATGTTGATTTTTTTGCTATTTTATTAGCAAAAATTTCAAAGTTCCAAAAGATTTTAAGTTTTGAGGTTTTTTAAATCTTGTCCGAAAATGTCACTTGTTGAAAATAGTAATACGGGCCTCATTTTCACTTCAACTAAATTTCGAGCTCTACTTCAAAAGATAAACATTCTATCAGTATAATTGTTTTTTCTTCAAAATTTGAAGCTCTTTGGCCGAAAATCATATAAAACACAAGCTTCCGAGTATTTCGCAAGGCACAAATTTGCATTTTTCAAAATTTTAACTTTCATGGACTACGAACTATTTTTCTATACAAGAATGTGGCCTCTTAATTGACACCCTAAATGTTTTCATTGAGAAACAAAGATATAATGATTAAAAAAAAAAATTGAACATCCGTCTTTACTTTTTTTTAAATTTTGATTTTTGATTGACCAAGAAAAATTCAAAACCGAAAATAAGGACAACCCTAGTATCCGACCAGACAAATAGTAATACTTTTAAGGGAAAAAACGAATTTTCGAAAAAAAATATTAAAAAGATTTTCGTTTGTTTAAATGATTCACAGATAATAAACAGACTTCGACAAATTTTCCACTACACCTATATAAATAATTTTCAGCAAAGAAAGTCGAAAATACAGTGCTGAAAAGGTCAATTGCATTAAGATATTACTTTTTTGGTTTTAAGGGTAGTTTACAGGGACACGTGGAGGTGCGTTAGGGTTGTTAAAATCCAAATTGAAATAAATACGAAATTTCTATATTTGAAATTGTAATAAAATCGGGCAAGGAAGGGTGGATATTGTCGCATTTACAAAAAAAAGTGGCTTTGAGCCACCCCAGTGGACATCCCTCTAATTGAACAGTGTGGTTATTAATGCTTGATGACCTACCTTTTTGTTTGTGGGTTGCCTCCTCTCACTTGGTTCACTTGTACGTTTTGATTGGGAGTCCTTGCATCTACTTGCGTGTTCTGAACATAAGAGCCACCAGGTGCCAGTTGATAATTCGACGTTGCAAAGACTCTATGAGTATTGGAACTTGGAAAACCCGACGACTGAATAGCAATATTATTTTGTCCTGTAAAAAATAGATAGTTTTGAGGTTTTTCTATACACGTTAAGAGAATGGCTTTATTATAAATGAGATAATGAGATAATGAGATATAGTACAGTTTCATTAATCTGCCAAATTGATGCTCCTATATTTAAAATGCGGCGGCCAATTGTTCAAACCAATTTTCTGGAATTATTGTCACACGTAAATAACGTTAAGAGTAATAATCTTTTTCTAAAGGTTTGCCATTATTTCAAAAATTAATCAAACTGCTTTTTTCATAGAATGGAGATTAATGAATCTTTGATCACGAAAATCGATCTGAAAAATAACTATTAAGAACGTAACTGATAACGGCGCCTGTTACGCCAGCAATACTGATAGTGTTGTGCTGCACATTATTAGAACCACGCTGTATACACATTGACGACCTTTCACAATTATTTGAAGTCGTTCGACCGTTGATTACAGGAATAATTTCATCTCTGTTCCTTGGATTACCATTCCCTCCTTGTTCACTTGGTCTTGATTCTGTAAATAATAGAAATTCGTGAGGTTTCCCGATATAGGTTAAGAGAATATATCTCTTATTGATTGTATCATATTCAGATAATTATACCTGTATCAGAAAAGAAACTGTTAACAAGGAATCTGAGCGTGACCTTAGTTTTGACCTTGAGGATGACCTTTAATGTTATTTCAAGTTCCACGTTTTTTAAAGTTGAAACGCCCCTTTCTGATACCGGCAATCGTAAGGACGGAAATTGTTACATTTAAATATGTACTTAAGTCACATACTCTGGATGACCTTAAAGGTCAGCCTAGGTCATTTTCTCCTAAACAATTTTTTGATGCCTATAATAAGGATTCCTAGAATATATTACATTGCCGACAAGCTTATATAAGTATAGCGCGTTGGTAAGAGGTTTAACTTTGACCTTGACCTCCGCCAGACAGCCGTTTGATGGTCATGACCTCTCAGATCGCGTAAACGAGTTCCATTTTTAGTGTTACCGAAAAACATTACTAAAGGGTTTTTTGAGGTACCTAAGATTTGATCTGCATGTGATAAATGTGACTGGCGTCTTATAAATCATTGTTTAAGTAAAAATGACCTCAAGGTTACCTTGAAGGTCATCTGGAATATATATGACCTAAGTACATAGTTGAATATAAAATTTCCCGTTCTTTCGATTTCCGGTGTCAAAAAGGGCCGTTTCCATTTTTAAAAATTTGACCTTGAAATCACCTTCAACGTCATTATCAAGGTCAAAACTGAGGTCAGCGTCAGTATTCTTGTTAAGATTAACTGCGGGCATGACCTTGATTCATTTATTATGTCCAAATTTAAGGTAGTATATTTGGTTTGCTAATCTTTTTGTCTACTTTTTGTATATGAGGGTTGTCCAAAAATACGACATTTAATTTTTGGTTATCAATCCCCATAATTTGTACATTTTCCAGAAAAAATTGCCATTTTTTTATACCGGTCCCCGGCCTCATACATTTATATGGGGTTTCAAATAGGAACAGGCCGTTTTTTGAAAAAATTCCAAAAAGATGTTCTACTTTTTAATTGTGCAAACAATTATGATTAAATTAAGATTTTTTGTGTTGCTACTTGTGAAAATTTATTAGTTTCCGGAATTAATGTCGCACGTAAAAAATGGTAAAAATGATACTTTCTGCGGAAAACACGTTGCAATTATTTAAAAAATTAATGTCTCTTGATCTTTTTATTGGATGGGGACCTAACCTAACCTAATTGTTACAAAGAAACTTGAAACCTTTTAAATTATGAATAAATGAAGATAAAATCTATAACATTTCATCAGTAATAAAAAAAATTAATTGCATATTCATTACTTTCCTATTTTTTAGCATTTATGCTTTGTTCTTTTAACGTTTCTTTTAATAGTTTTAACCGACAGTACAAAATTTAAATTTTTACAGACAATTTGATAGCGATTACTGAATAATTAATATGTATTTTTTTTAACAATTTGTACATAAAAGGCAATATTAAGGTACTTCGATTAAAAAAAGAACTTTTTACTACAATAAGCATTTCCAGAATCTATTTCAATAAAACAAAACACATGAATAAACGTTCCTTTTGTGACAGCAGTTGAAATTCTTTTTCGATATGTTTCTGATATATTTTTTAATGATCTATCGAATGTTTATAACCGTAATCTAAAATTTAAAATTTCTCCCATTTTTTCAAAATCAAAAATATTTATGAATTTTTTTTGCACAAAATCTTTAAATACAACGAAAATAAAAAAAATAAATCAATCTATGAAAAATAGAAAAGTTAAGAATATGTCAAGTAGAACTTGACATATACTCTTGTTCTGTATTTTAAGACCAAAAAAACTTTTTTTATTTTGAAAAAGGGTTTCATTTTTAATTTTTGAAAAAATGGTTTTTAACCATTTGATAGATTATGCAAAAATCTATCAAAAGGATGCAAGACGATATTTTGTTAAATCCATGTGAAAGCAGTTTAGTGCATTCGAAACAAGAAACACCATTGCAAAATTTGAAAATTCCCCCAGCACAACCTCGGTCAATTTTATCCCATCAAAAAAAATTTCTTCAAAGTACTACCTATTACGACTACATTTTGCCCAAGTTTTTAATTCGATCAGAGAAACTTATTTTATAGGGTGTCTAGACTTGAGTAATAATGCCCTCATATATTCTTGGTAAAAATTACAAATGAAATAAAAAATATAAGACATTTTATGTAAAAAGTGAGTGCTTGCAAAATTGCTGGACTGTACAGAAGCAGTTATTTATATAAATTCGTTATAACATTTATATTGTACTTTAAAATAAGTTCTTATGTTTTTGTGACAAATGCCGAGTTTTTAAGTAGTTATCTGTTATATCAAAAATAATATTTATGAAATAGCTCCTTTTGTCACTATATTTGTTATATGTTGTTGAAAAAAATTAATTAAAAAATTAAACATTTTGTAGACTTTGAAGATTTAATACGGAGAATCGAAAATCAGTATGCAAAAAAACAATAGCACAGCGTTTTGAAGTAGTTGACTAATGTTTCGAATTTTTAAAGTAAATTTTTCTATGGCTGAAATCATTAAAAACAATTTGTTTAAGAAAACATTTTTATACAAACAATTACGTTTTTAGATTATTAAGTTATTTTGTAAATTGGAAAAAGTAGAGTTCTAGAGAATCTTACACGGAAAATTAAAACATAATTTATTAAAATGCAAACATTTTTTAAAAATTGGTATCAAACGACGGTCAGAAAAAATTTAGTAGAAAAAAACATGGTTAAAATTAATGCTTTTTTCTTAATTTAAAAATTTTTCATTAAAAATAATGTTTTTTAATTTGAAATGAAATCGGTTATATTATTTAAGTTAAGGTAAATTGAGTAATGGATATCGGCAATACATTCCAAAGAAAACTAAGAAAGCCCAAAGATTTGAGTTAAAGAAATTTGAGAATTTCGTTTGTGGAGGTCCTAGGCTATTGGACGATTCGAATTCTCATCGAATAAAATTTTTGAAATTTCGAGGAAAATTTTTAGCTCTCACGGGATCATTTAAAATTTGTAAACTCTCTTTAGAATCCATTGAAGTGATTAAAACCGTGAAAATATTTACGAATTTTTTTAAAAGTCCTCAGCATATAATAAAATCCATTAAAATCTTCTTAAAGCCAATAAAATTTTTTGAAATATATTGTATGTCCTTACAATATTCGGTAATTCTTTAAAATTCCGTAAAATATTTTAAAATCTTACGAAATCCTCTACAATTCTTCGATATCCTTTAGAATCTTTAGAAATCTTTTAAAATTCCAGGTACACATCGGATCCTCCTTAAATGTCTGAAAATACTATAATGTTACAAGAAAGTTTAAAAAATTCTCGAAAATCCCATGAAACATATTTAAATATCTTGAAATTCCCTGGAGCCATTCTAAGACTGTGAAAAATTTTGAAATCTGTTGAAATCTTTAAACACCATAAAATATTTCCAAATCTGCTATGTTCCGTTTGCATTCAAAAAAATGTGTAATATTATCCACTCCAGTGAAATGATCAAAACCCAGGAAAATCTTCCAGAATCCGAATATATTTCTGCACTTACCAACAGAATCAAGCAGAAAAACAGCTATGGCAAGAAGGAAGCTTCCGGCAAGAATCTTCATTGCTGGAAACGTAGGATTAAATTTGTAAACGAAACTGTGAAAATGTGTAAAAAATTACAGCCATAATTATACTGAAAATTTTCACCCCCTTCCAGGAAAATTGACACGATTCTGAATATTTACCTGACCGGATGGTAAATGCCACGAAATGATTTTCAAACGAAAGCAAGGTCTCATCGTGTATAAAGCACGTTCTATGATTTTATTTCCTATGTACTTGTATGTTGATTATTGTGCTCCTTCCGCATTCTCGTTGAAAGTAAAAGAAATAAATTTTTTTTTGTTTTCAAAGCATTTTCGAACTTATTTTATTTTAATTAAACAAATATAATTCAGCAATAAATCAAAATTAGGTCTGGAGGCTAAAAAAATTTGCTAACTTATTTGCAAAATCTTAGGAAAAATGCCGAAGGCCCTCAATAAATGATTATTTCTGGATAAAATAAATCCGTAATTTTTCTTTTTCAGAATTCGAATAGTAACACGTGCCACCAGGAACTTTGAAATCCTACTTGATTAGCATGGGGAAATTTCGGATATTCGAAAAATTAAACATGCTTCAGAATTTTATCAAAACGTGCCTTCTATTTGTAACACAACCACAATCCCCTTGCGTCACCCAAAATATGACCCAAAAATAAAAAACTACATTTTTACAAATTATTGTTAATTTTTATTAATTTCTATTGTTTTTTTTGTCAAATAATTACTAATGGACAATTTTAACATTTCCCTTGACATTTAAACAATCTTGAATGCTTTAAATATGTAAATGTAACTTATTTAAACAATCTTTTTTTGGGAAAGAATGTAAAAAAGAATCGTATTTTCGGATTGAGTATCGAGATTCATTACTTTAAGTAGCAAATTTTTTTTTAAACATTATTCAAGTCTTTAAACAATTATTGTTTGTTTATTTACAACATTTTTAATAATTTAGCGAGAGATGCCTAACTTTTTTTCTAGTTTGTATCCTATGCTATTCCCTGTTGAAGAATTACTTAATTTGAATACATTTCTTCTGATTTTTAAAAAATCTCTATTTTTAAAAACATTTCCCTTGACTTTTTAAACAATGTTGAATGCTTTAAATATGCAAGTGTAACTTATTTAAACAATAATTTTTTGAGAAAGAATTTTTAAAACAATCGTATTTTCTGACTGGAATGCAATAGTCATTATTTAGAGTAGCAAATTTTTCTATTTAACATTATTTAAATATTTATATAAATAATTATTGTTAATTTACAACATTTATAATAATTGAACGAGAGATGTCTAACTTTTTCTCAAGTTTGTATCCGATTCTACTTTCTGTTGAATAATTACTTAATTTGAATACATTTCTTCCGATTTTTAACAAATCTCTATTTGTTTAAACACTTTTTATTTTCTGAAGCGAATTTTTACGAATACTTTTGAAAATGAAATCAAATAGAATGCACAAAATTATTTGTCTAAATTTACAGCGCATAGAAAAAATCTGTAAACCATTTTTTAATTGTTCAAACCAATATAATTAGTTGAAACAACAATTTTGCCAAAAATATCTTTATAATCGAATTTTCTCAATTAACCGGAATATTGAATGTTTTATAGGAGTAGTAAATTCTCTTAAAAACGTTTAAGCATTTTAAAAATTTTTTTTCGTTCTAGAAATATTACTAAACGTAATTTTCATGCAGGATATCCGAGAACTATATTCCTAAAATCATACTTTTAACAAAAAAACTTTTATAAACGGAATAAAACAGTATTTTAGATACAAATTTTAAAAGTTCAAATTTATTCCTTTATTTTAAACAAAAAAAATTTTTTTCTACTCTAAAAGTTTGCTTTTGAACAAAATAAATAAATTTTCAAATGATAGTTAAATTTCTAACATGAAAAGATAAATTCCTAACAAAAAAGTGTCATAGTACATATGTCAATCAAAAAATATGAAATTTGTACAACAAAAATTTTGAACTAAAAATACGAATTTTCAAAAAATAAAGATTTTTTACTCAGAAAACAAATAAAAGTTTATCTAAATTGTTGATGCATTTTTACCAAACAAAATTAAAATTTTAAACCAAAAGGATTATTTTTTCATTTAAAAGTGAGCATTTAGAACTCAAACAAATATGTAAACAAGAAAAATTTACATTATTATTAAATCAAAATGATAAATTCCCAAAAAAAATAGCAGTTGAATTTTTGGTAAAAAAAAATTTGAGTTTACTTTTCCCAATCAAAAATTAATTTTTAAACAAAAGATAGGTCTCTACGAAAAATTGAATTTTTTCAAAAAAGAATGACTTATTAAAAAAATTGTTGAATTTTGTACTAAATAGTTGTATTTTTTATTGAAAAAGATTACATTTTATTTGAGAGCAGATGAATTGTTATTAAAAAGAAAATTTTTTAAATAGTTTAATTTTTATCAAAAAAAGATTTCAGTTGAATTTTCAAGCTAAAAATTTAAATTCTATAACAAAAAACAAATTTCTACGAAAAATAATTAAATATTCAGTGCAAAGAGACAAATTTTTTTAACCAAAAAGGATGAATTTTTAACAATGTACTTAAATTTACTGATAAATACTTGCTCTTTCATCCAGGAAAAATAAATTTGGTGCTAAACCAGATGCATTTTTGGTTTAAGTTAAAGTTTCATACAGAAAGAATTTCAGCTGAGTTTTCTTAACACGAAAATATTAATTTTAGGCAAGATTTAAATGTTCTACGACAAAAATTAAATTTTTAATAAAATGGCAAAATTTTCAGAATTTTTATTATTATTATTATTATTTATTATGATACCATGTGATTTAAATCTTTCTATGTACATAATTACACATCATAATGAAACAAAATTAATAATCACGCGGTTTTATTTCCTTCATGAAATTAATTTTTCCCTGACCCTAATAATTCTAAAAATTATTA
>JAAAKG020085818.1:0-16578 GCA_010014905.2 Druon quercuslanigerum | reverse complement strand
AAAATTATTTCAGGTACTGAGTTCCGGACTAATTTCGGATGAAATCGGACTCTTTCGGGAGTGCAAGTTTACGTTCGGATAAATTGCGGATTAGACCGGACTATTTGCCATTTTTAGTTGAACGAAAAAAATTTTAGGTTTTGAAATTCGGTCTAATTTTAGATCCAAATTTAGCCCCAGTAAATTATTTACTTAACTCTGGTTGTGATTAAACTCAGTAATTCGCAAAGAATATGTAAAATGGTCACCCGTGCATAATGTACCTACTTTAAACACACCTGTGACGTCACCGTACATAATGTGAATACTTTATACACAGTGACATCACTGTGCTTTAAAGAGCTAGTTTACACATTATTCATGAGCACATAAAGTGCAATTTTAGAGGTGGGTGTTGCAAAGTATCGAAGAGTATTTTATACCACGAAAGCCAAAAAACCATGTCAAAGTTGAGATTTTGAGGTTAGAGTGGCATTAAATTCTGTTTGACAATCATATAGGCAGGCTCTGAAAACTATTGCTTCGAATCAACAAACTCTTTGTTGATTCAACCATCAGATATCGTTATTATATGGAAACAAAATACGTAGTTGACCGAGAAAACTTTTTATTAAACAAATTGGAATTGGTTATAAATTATTTTTCGACAGGGCCCGCAGTTTTTTTAATCGCACAAAATAGCATTAAAGTAAAATATTTTTTTTGCAAAAATTACACGAGGTACAATAATATGTTAAATAACAAAATTTTGCACCTGAATTAGATCTAAAAATTATAGTATTCAAAGCGGAAATCACTTCCGAACACTATTAATTTAATTTATGTAACACGGCAAAAAATCAAACCGGAATTGACAATTACGAAGCATTTTGTCAGGAAGCACGCGTGTAAAAAAATAACCTTCAAGTTTCTAGGTTTCAAATTTATTTAACATTCAATAAAGCTTTCATTTTAATAAAATAATTAAACTTTGATGTCTAAATATCCAAATTTTTTTTAAGCAATCATAATATATAATTTTCATAATCTTCAATTGAACAATATGATAATTAAATTTTGAATTAAAAAATAATTTTACTTTCTTGATGATTTCAATAAATGAGTAAAACTGAATAAAGTACCTGATATTCTACTCCGAGTTGGTGCGAAACAGAGTTTATGTTACAAAACTATTTTCAAGTTTCACAATGTATTTCACCTCCTAATACTGAGTATAGTTTTTAACGGATATTTAATAATAAACGTAGATAATATGGCAAGTACAAAGTAAAGCGGCCTATACATTAAATTAAGAATTTAAGTAGAAATTCGATATATGAATTCCAAATAAGAATTTACATTAATTGAACGCAATACAAATTTGTATAAAAGAACCAGAAAGAATGTATCTTGTAGCAAAAAGGTAATTGAGTAATAACGTTTTTAAAAAGGTAAAAAAATATTTTTTTCATATATAATGCCCTGGAATTATAAATGAAGATAGTAAATAAAAATTTTCAAATGTCAGTGTATTTAAATATTAAATTCCAGCTTTAAAAATGCAAAATCTAATTTGTTTATGGAAATGGGTGCATAAAAAGCGAAAAAATAAAATTTCTGAAGGGAACTCAATTTCTTTAAACAGTTGACTTAGCGCCATTTTTAGCTTTCCTTGCTTCAATTATAAGCTTAAAAAGTTAAAAATTGAATAATTTAAAATAAAGTTTAACACAATGCAGTGAACTATCATATTAAAAATGATGGAATTTTACATTCACTTTCCTAAAATGGTTTCATTTTTGAAGCGGAAAATTTTAAACTATTTAATTTTTTAAATTTACTTCAGAAAATATTAGTGTATTAGAAATGTCCTCTAAAGTATTTCTTGGCTGAAAAATCTTCCCTGGTTGAAACTTCAATCCATTTGTTAGTACACCAGAAACTTGTAAGACCGGTCGTCGTTACTTCGGTCTGGGCGTGCACGCACTCACACTAGGGACATTAGCGCCTCCGTGGGCCGATCCCTTTTCTGCGTCGTACTGCTTTTCGGTACTGCATCAAATCGTCTGTTCCTTCGGTGCGGTCGCCCACAATATGTAGGTACGGCGCCGCCTCGTATACCTGCTTTATACCTGCGTCGACTGTTTGTAAGTTCGTACAGAGCCCCGAGCTGTACGGTCTTAAAACATTCTGGTGTAATTAATTTTTTTCGGTTCAATGCGACTGTTTTTTATTTAAAGTTATTTTTTTTCTTAAATATCAACTATGCAATTTATTAAAATCTCAAATGGTTAAAAATTAAATCGTGTTATAAAAAAATCGCCTTTTCTTTGTTAATAATTCATTCTTCAGTTCATGATTCATTATTTTAGTTAAAAATTCATTTTTTTGGTCGAAAATTTAACCATAAGATTCCTAACTTTCCGATGGATTTCCGAATTTTTGGAAAAATTTCTGTACAATATTTTAGGAAAAATGCCGGAACTTTATAAGGAGAAGTTCTGAACTATTGTGAATTTTGCCTTCTGTGTGGTACGAAAAACTCTCTAACTTTTTGGTAAACCTTCGAAGTTTTCCTTAATATTATCTACAGTTATTTAGGGAAAAATCCCTAAATTTCTCTGAAGTTTACATGCAGTTTGCTAGGATTTTTTTTTTAATTTTTAGTAAATAAACAGATTTTTTCCGAAAATTTTTCTACAAAATATTAGGGAAACTTTTTCAAAATTTGTCGGGAAAATCTCCAAAAATTTCTTACCATACAAAAATCATTTGAAATCCCTCGAATATCAAATAAATTAAATTTTTCATTAAAGATCGCAGGACAGCAAATGTTGCTTGATAAAATCACACCCCCCCCCCCCCACTCGCGGTAGAGATGGGTGCCCCTCTAGCCTCAAGACACCCGAATGCTTACGCTTCGCGTTTAAAATATATCTATAATTTGCACACTTTTTACAAATATGTAAACAATAATTATTTGCATTCTAAGTTTCTTATAAAGATTCGCGATAATGATGTTTTTAGAATTGCAAAAAATGTATATAAGAAATTCATTACAGAAAAATCATTATAAGCAACTATTCACGTTCACACGAAATAGAATATCGAACTGAAAATTTGTAAAATTAAAAAAAAGGCAGTAACGAACGAATTGTCTGGTTCGAAAGTTTTAGAATTTAAAAAGAAAATTTTTCCGAAAATAATCTTTGTTTCGGTAATTTTAATTGATAAATCTGATTAACAAAGTATTATAATCTTGAATTTTTTGTATCTTGCAACATAATTTTAAATTTGAACTCCTGTGTAATTTTTCAAACTTACAACATAAATCTGATTTAAAAACTTTTAAATTTTTATTTTTTACATTGCATTCAAATTTAGAATTATGCATCTAAAACATTCCAAATGAATTCCAAAATTTAAGATCAGTAATTAGAAATTTTTCAATTTGTTAATTTTAAAATCTAAGAGCATCCAGTTTCTAAGGTTTTTCACTTTAAACACTTTCAAAGTAGTAATTAGCAACCATTAATTAAAAATCAAATTAATAATTTTTTACCATAATAAAACTTTGTAATTGAATATAAGCTTTTCAGAACTTTAGAAATTATTATTTAATATTTAAATTATTTTTAAAAATTTCAATTTGAAAAAATCTGTATTTTTATCGAAAAAGGTTTTATTTTTAAAAAGTGTTAATAAATTAAATACTAATTGTGATAAGAAGATTTTTTTAAATATCTTTTTTTGATATGATTTTTTTTAATTATCACAAATATTAGTTACAATTCATTTAGAATTTTAAAAAGGCAATAATTTTTTCAACCTTTCAGCATTAATATTTCTTGAAAGAATTATCATTTAATAAACAAAAATAATATACTTTCTCAGAACAGAATAATTTTTTTATGTCAGACATTTTTTAATCTCATTCGCAATCCTCATGTATCAGAAATAAGTCTTATTTATGTAAAAAAACGGTCAATTAGTTTTTTAATCGCTATACAAAGCCGATTTGGAAAATCCATGAAATTTGAGTCTCAAAATTCGTGGAAAGAATGTTTTCATTTCATTTTTCAAATGAGAATTGAATTTTTTTATTACAATCCGCAGTCAAGTCTGCTGGTCGAATTGTAGGTTAAAGTCACTTTGAGATAGAGAACTTCCACATTCATTTTCTCGAATTTTGATAAATTTTTTTGATCGCACTTTCTTAGCTTCAATTCAAAAATATTTTGGATCAAGAGAGAAAGCATTTGCTTCATTTTTACATCGAAATTCCGAATTGACCACATGTTATTTCGCTCTTTTAAAAAATTCCCATTTTGTTGGTTGTCTTGTTATGCCTTGACAACCTTCACTTATCGGTTTTTCATTAATACTTTGAAAAATTAAAAGTCTTAAAAATTGATGCTTTGGTTTAAAAATGTTTCAAAAATTTTTTGACTAAATAATTCACATTTTAAATATTTTAAATTATTATAATTTTTTAGACTTTGGAATGTATTGGTTTTTTAGGAAATGTACTAATTTTAATACATTTATTGTAAATTTTTACAGATTTATCATATACTCAAACTAAATTCTTAATCTTAAACATTTGAATATTAAATATCAGTAGGAATTAATTCATTTATAAGCTATCTAAATTGAACTTTTACGAATCTAAGTTTTTAAAAATCAGATGTTTCAGAAGCTTAGAGTCATTTTGATGTTTAATTCTACGTTGTATAAGCTTTTGATTTAAAAATAATTTAAAAGTCTTACATTTTAATACTCGACCTTTACATTTTGAAATTTAGAAAAATAAAATTAAAAACTTTAAAAATTAAAACTTTCAATACGTAATATAAAATCAACCTGATTTGAAAACTGATTTAAAACTCTTTATTCCTAGTAAACTTTCACTAACAGAAAAAGGTACCCAAAGAAAAATATTAAAGTTTCTTTCAATCTTGATAATTCGAGTTAAAGCAGTTTAATACTGCTTATTCTTAATCCCGTCAGTGGCACTTATTTTCAGTTCGTTTTATCTCGTAGAGACATCAAATCAAAAATAATTTCTGGAAGAACGTAAATTGATGGACGCGATCATCTTGGCAATTGAAAAATAAGGAAAATGTTTCCCGTCTCGCGTTCAAATAGCCTCAAGGAATGATAAGAACTTAAAAAGCAATATTTTAATTATATTTTTAAAATAAAAAATTTGCCCACTGCGCGAGCACATTCTCATCGCTCGCATGTTTGAGCGCACCTAGGGCGCGCGATTGTTCTCGCGCTTCGCGCTCGATACTGTATTTCCTCCATATTTGTGCACAGGCCTTTTAAAATTAAAGGTCAAAGCATGGGCAACTGGAATTTTGTGATTGTGAACTCTTTTTCGTTAAAGCTCCTTCGGCCACATTCTCATCACGTATCTCGAGCTTCGTACTCGATTTTTTTCAAAATGTGAACTTTCATACATTATGTTTAACGCTATCATATCGAATTTATATTATATTTATTGTTTCATCTCGACCTAACATTGCTTATTCAGAAATTGCCAAATTTCATTTTTCAGAAAGTTTGTAGATATAATTGAGGCGAAAAAATGTTGTTAAGTAAAATGTCATTGTAGCTTGTGTCCTTTTACTTAAAACTTAATTTTTTTATTTTTATTATATTGAAAAATTTATAGTTATTTTATTCAGTGATAGTTATTTTTTGCTTAAACAACTTTTGTCTTTATTTTTTTTTTTAATTTTATGTTTTACAATTAAGAGAAAATTTACTCGTCCTGTCAAAAAATTATTCATGACAAATTTGTAGGTTTTTTGAAAGTAGCAACTTTTGCCTATTAATTTTTTCCTAGCTTGTGACCTCAAAATGGAATGTTTGGTTTTTCATTATTTGTTGTCGTGTCAAAATTTGAATTTTTAGTATTTTATTTTAGGACCCTAAAAGGGTATCCCGAAGCCCTTTTCCCTTTTCGGTCAATTCTTCCGAAAGCTATCATGCTTTAGTAAAAACCTGTTTTCCTGATTAAGGACTAATACGTGGACATTTGACAATAACGGAGGTGTGAAAAGGATTCAAATTTTACACAAATATAATACCTTCTCTGATGAGAATATTCATTTTTTTAGATTGTTCTTAGGTGAACAACGTTTGTCTATACATTTTTTTCGTACCTTGTGTCCTTTTTCAGAAAAACGAATTTTTTTTATTTCGAATGTTTTTTTAGGTATAGTGAAGACTACGAGTTCTATCAAAAAATTTATGATGACAAATTTGTATAAATTTTCACTCTTTTTTGGATCAGAAACTTTTTTCTACATTTTTTTGACAGCTTTTGTCGTTTGTACAAAAACGATTTATTTTTTTTATTTTTAATGATCTTCTTACGAATAAAACAATAACTACGCATTCTATCAAAAAATGAATAATAACAAGTGTGCATATCTTTTTTGGATAAAGAGCTCTTTTCTTATTATTTATTTCCATAGCTGGTGTCGTTTGTCCGTAAAATTTAATTTTTTTATTTGTAATGCTGTTTTTTTACAAATTAAACAGAAACTGCGTGTCCTATAAAAAAGTGATTCATAACAAATTTGTAATTTTTTGTGTGCGAATTGTTGGGTATTTATCTGTTGTCGCGTCTTGCGAATTTTCGATTTTCAAAAAAAATTCAAAAAGTTGTTATGATAATTTTGTTGGGTGTTCGAAATTCAACGTTTTTCTTCCTTTGAGTTTTTTCATGTCGTGCATTGTTTGGCCCTAATTTAAAAAAAGTGGTCTCAAAATCCAAAATGGCTGGATAAAGAACATGACCTTCAATTTAAGACAGTAAAATAGTATACTAAGGGCCGATTCAATTCGTCAATTATCTCGAAAATTATTGTGCTAGAAAACTAAAAATCTACAGACAGAAAGACACGCACACAGAGAGACAAGCGGACACATTCGGAAAAACCTGTTTTTCAAATTAAGGGGGGTCTGAAAACGTAGACATTTGATAAAAACGGGGGGGGGGGGTGACACCAATCTAATATCTTCTCTGGTGAGAATGTAAAAATGATAGTCGGAACTTATTTAAAAAGATCTCGTTAAGTTTAATAGATTTATATTTTGCGATGTAAGCTGTCCAAAGACTGGCGTAGTGTAATAGACCATATCAAACGTTTCGCCGCGTTGATCTACCTATGTACTGATTGAGGAAATGATGGACCATGTTGTAAATTGAATAATGGACCATTCACGTATATCCTCACCTATTTAATATTGTTTTAACTTAAATTCAGCATTTGGATTTTGATATGCGTGCGAAATTCAATCCAGTGAGAGAAAAATTTGTTCCTGTTATGAGAACTATTAACTTGGGACCTCTAACTCCAATTGAAGACAGACTTGATATCACGATAAACGTTTTACCTTCAACTCGATTACCTTCTGCAGTTCACTGCACGCGATTTTGCAATTAGAATGTTTATTCACTTAAAATTTATATTTATAAGGCCTTTGTATTGACAATTAAAATTTATTGAAATTATTTCCTTTCGATTTTATAATTTTTATAATTTTTGATTTTGTAATTTTTACTTGTCATAATAATTTGGCCTAAGATTTTCATTTTAGATGTTAATATATTTCAAAGAATTTTACAAGATTTAAGGTATTTTATATTATCTAAAATTATTTCAAAGGATTTACAGGATTTTTAAGATCTTAATTTATTTCAACAGATTCCAAAGAATTTTGAAAGATTTAAATAATTTAAAGGGATTTCAACATTTGTTGTAGGGTTTCCAAAAATTGTAAGGGATTTCTAGTAAACTTTAAGAAAGAAATTAAATGAATATTCAAAAAATTTCTAGCAATTCCAGAAATTTTAAAGGATTTTTAGATGTTTCAGGGCATTCGACAAGATTTAAAGGATGAATTTCTAGAGAACTTTAGGGAATAAAATAAATTATGTTTCAAGAGATTTCTATGGATTTCAATTATATCCAGGAATATGAATACAATAAATTGCTTTCCGCGGATTTTAAAAATTGAAAAAAACTTCCAAGATTTCTAGGGATTTAAACCATTATTTTTTAGAGAACTTTAGATAATAAGAATATTTTAATTTAAATCGAAGAGATTTAAAATAATTTTGACTTATTTTAACGGCTGTTTACGATTTACAAAGATTTAAGTGGAATTTAAGGGAGTTCACCGAATTTCTACAGACTTGAATAACTTTCTAAGTATTTTAAAGATTTTAGGCTATTTTAAAAATTCCAAATAATTTCCTAAAATTTCCAAAGATTTTAAGAAATTTAAAATAATTTTACAAGATTTAAGGGATTTTATAAGACCTCTAAACATTTGAATGATTTTAGGAGATTTTACAAATTTCAAGTGATTTCTGGAGAATATTAGAGAATAAATTTAATTTATTTTCTTTTTAAGGGATTTGAAATAATTTTACAAATTTATAAATTTTTAACAGATTTTAAAAGAATACAAAAGGGATTTAGAAATATTTTCAAAGGTAGCAAGCGATTTCAATGAAATTTCACAGTTTCAAGTTCATAGTTTCAAGGAATTCCTAGTTATTCCAAAAACTCTAAAAGATTTTTAGGTATTTTAAGGAATTTCACAGATTTAGAGGGTTTTATTTAATGTGTTTAATTTATCTACATTGAAGTTATTTCAAATCACTTACTGCCTAATATAATGGATTATTTTAATTCCCAAAGATATAGAATACAATTTTTCAGTTTATAGCGGTAACATATCATAATATAATTTAAAAAATTGTTCTGTCTTTTTATAAAATTTTTTCATTATTATTAAAAATACCAATTTCCGACGCGAAACTCAAAATTAAAGAATTTCTTAGAGTTTCCAAAATTTTCGAGGAATTTAAAATAGTTTCGCAATTAGGATTTAATAGATTTGATAGGACTTTCCAAGCATTTAAAAGGTTTTAGGGGGATTTTGCGAATTTTAAGGAATTTCTAGATAATATCAGAGAATAATTTAATTTATTTTGTTTGCAAGGGAATTAAAATCATTTCTATAGATTTCTAACGACTCCTAAGATTTCTAAGGAATTCAAAAGGGATTAAAGATCCCAAGGGTTTCGTTCGGATTTTAGCAGATTTAAAAAGATTTGAATACTTCCATATAGGACTATAAGTGGCTTAAAATAAATCATTTCTTTGTAGCTTGTCAACTTTCTAGATTAATTTGTTCATTTATTTTTTTTCATTAATTATTATTATCTAGTATTATTTATTCCATTGCTAACTATCGAATAATCGTTCTCCGTGTGATGATTTTATATAATGAATTTCAAATCATTGAGAAAATGTTATAGGACATGTATTACAAGAAAATATTTATAGACCTATCCTGATTTTCCTGTAATATTTTTTCTTAAGGGCAGTTTAACTAATTTATTTATTAGAAATTTGTTTTATACTGCATATTTTTATTATTAACAAAATAGTCATAATAAATAATAACAATACATTATATTATGTCAAGAAAATAACATGGTTTTTATATATATTATGTTTTTGAAAGACACCCCTCCATGGTTAATCTCAGCCCTGATAATGATTATAGAATATTAGTAGTAAAAATGATGGACAACTTTTTTGTTGAAGAAACTAGAGAATTTTTAGATATTTTATATATGAATATCTAAATAATTTAAATTATGCAGGACCCGAAAATTGGCCTGGACTATGCAGATCTGGAAAGAGACAGTCACCCATTAATATTGTACCTGATACCGCAATTAATATAGATATGACATCATTAAAATTCATACGCTATGACTTTGCCTTTTCTGGTACAGTGACAAATACAGGACATACGGGTAAGTTTATTCAAATATTAAAACTTATACAAAAAGAATTTCGCAAAATCAAATAGTGGAAAGTGCTTTCAGCTAATATTTGGAATTTTGTTTGGATTTACGTATTTATATAGGGAGCGTCCACGTACTTATTACTTAACACTGAATATTATTATGATATTAGTATGAGAATAATTTTAATTAAATTTCTTAAGCTTTTTTAAAATTAACAACATGGATATAATTTATACATTAACTTAGGCGGCAGATTAACTTAACAGATTACTCAGTGATAGACGACAACCTTATACACTACTAAACTTTATAGTTTCGATAATATTGGTGTTTAATTTATCAACATGGATTCAAATTTTATTTTTTGATCAGGGAAACGTCACTTGTTACGAAACTTTTTAGATACTTTGTGACGTTAGGGTAGATTCCCCCTGCTCTTCAGAGCGTCACGTAATATGTGCACGCGCCGTTAGGAGAAGGACGTTACTCTAGTTAAAGTTTGTAAAATTTCTTAAAGAAATATGAAATTGGTTGAAAAATGCAGATTTTTTTGAGCTTGTAATTTTTAGGGTTTCATAGTCCTGGCAGAAACATTTATAGGTTTGGTCGGGTGCTCTTCCGTCCATCATACATTTTTCTTAGGAGGGGAAATTAAGGAAGGGCAAATAAGAAGAAAGTAGGGGAGGGGTTCTAGGGTATTAGGGAAAAATGAGGAGGGAGAAGTATGGGAAGAAAGGGGAATGAGGAAGGTTGGGAAGTTGGGAAAGCGAGGGAAGGGGATAGTAGGGGCTTGAGGGTAGATGAGGGGTGGAGAAGAATGGAAACCGAGGGGAAATGAGAGAGGAAGTATGAGAAGCGAGAGAAATAAGGGGAGGATTGGCAGTGGAAGTGAGTGGAAATAAGGGAAAGGGAGGTACGTATGCAGAAAAAGTGCGGGGTAGGGATAGGGTAGGGCAAGCGAAAAGAATGGAAGTAGAGAATGTGAGGGGGAATTAGGTGAGGGGGTGAAGGTCAAGTAAGGACAAATGTGGGGAGAGGGATGAGGGAAAGTGAAGGAAAATGAGGGGAAAAAAATTGTGGGGAGTAAGGAGAAGAGAGCGGATGAAAAGTAGGTACAGAAAGGAAAAATAAGGCTAGAGTATTTAGGGGAATGAGGGGGAGGAAAAAGTAGAATTGAGAGGAATTTCGGGAAGGGAAGTGTGGTAAAATTATGGAGGGGAAGTAGGGAAACTTAAGGGTTGTGAAGGGGAAGATAGGTAGAGTGCGGCGAGAAGATTTCGGGCAGAGAGGGGAAATTAAGGGAAGTATGATAGGGAAAGTATGGGATTAGAGGGGGAGGTTAAAAAAATTAATTATCGTCTTAATAGACTACGAAACCCTTACTTGACTAACTTGTCCATTATTATTACGCTTTTCTGCTGCTATTTGGTATTTGACCTTACAGATTTGTTGCATCCTAAAAGGACTGTTCAATGACGTTACAGTGCAAATCAGTCTGACTGGGGTACCAATTAACTTAATGGGTGGAGGTTTACCAACCACTTATGTCTTGGAGCAAATTCATGTTCACTGGGAAGCAGAGCACACAATCGATGGTGTTAGAGATCCCATGGAATTACATTTCGTCCATTATGACAAAGAATTCGCAAATGCTACTTCAGCCTCCAAGTATCCAAATGGAATAGCTGTTGTTGCAGTTCTCTTTGAGGTGATTATTCTTTCTAATCTAAGGGGCCATCTCTAAAAAACTTTACTAATTTAGCGTTCAATAATAATTTAATAAGTTTTAAAATTACTTTCATATTTTAGTTTTTAAAAAAATTCTTCTTTTTCCTCATATGTTTAAGAAACTTCCACTTTTACTCGTTTTCGCTTAAATCCGAACTGAATTAGTAGAACCCAATGAGAAAATCAAAATACTTTTCGGATTAAAAGCTTAATTTTTTTTTGATTGAAGAAACTATATATTATTTTAATTCGCTTCGGATGGTTAAAAATTTAATTTTGTTTTGAAAATACGAATACATTGTTAGAAATTGATTTTTTTTGTTAAAAATTTTTTTTATGACTAAAGATTCATCTCTGGTAGAAAATTTATCTGTTTAGTTGAAAATTCGTCTTTTTTGGTGAAAGATCAATCTTATTGGTTAAAAAATCATCTTTTTCGATGAAAATTCATCTATTTTGTTGAATGTTAAAAATTATTTTATTTTAATATTAAAAATTCCTCTTCTTTGGTAGAAAATTAATCCTTTTGTTTTTAAATTTATCATCTGCATGTGAGTTTAAAATTAAAATATTTATTCACTTAAAATTTATATTGATATGGATTATAAATCAATAACTGAAATTTATTTTAATTATTTCCCTTCTATTTTATAATTTTTTATCATCAGTACGGTTAAAAATGAATCTGTTTTTGTTAAGGATTCTACTATTTTATCTAAGTTTTTTTTTCTACACAATTTCTGAAAAGAATGGAATTTTAATAATATTGAAGGGTTGACCACTCGACTTTTGAGTTTATACAAAATTTTAAGATTTCAAAGGTTTCAAAAAATTGGTTCAGATTTTTGCAATATTTCAAAGATTTTCAAAGATTTCAGAAATATTTTAAACGAAAAAGTCTATTTAATCACTGGAATAATCATTAAATTCGTAGCACATTAAATGCAGTTTGAGATAAGGTCGATTTAAATTTTTCTTTAACGTTAATATTAATATTTAACTTTTTTAATTATGAAATAATTTAGTTTGCTATGCGCAATTCTAAATCTTTAATTGAAAATGTTTCAATTTAGGTATTTATTTTAACTATAAAATAATTAATTATTTTCAAAATTAAACTGTAATTCGAATATTAAAAATAGAAGAAAATTAATTTCACAAGACGAGTTTAAATCTGTTCAAACGGAAACAATTTATAGACTTTACCATTAAAAAATTGAAATTAATAGATTCATAATTAAGCGCCTTTATTCCATTTTTAATCATATTCAATGTTGTTAAAGTCAGAAATATTCCATTTTTAAGCCATTCTATTAAAAAATTTTAATTATAAAAGCTCAATTTTGTAATACTTGCCAATATTTAGCTGTTCAACTAAAATGACCAATTTTAAATAAAATCTTCAGAACGAAACATTTTGTAATTGAATTCTTTAACATATCCTTATACCGTTAAAATTTCTTAGTTTTAAATTTAAGCTTTTTAAATTATAATTTTAATTATTCCATTAAAACATTTTTAGTTCGTGAGTGAAAGTTTTGAATTTTGAGATTCAAATAATTAATTATTATTTATTAATTTAAAATTACTTAAAATAGAAATAATTCAACTTGTAATTTAAAAAGTGTTCGGTTTGAAAAAAATGGTAATCGCTCAAATTTTAATGATTCTAACTTGAAATTTCTTAAAGTTTCAAAAATTTATAAATGAATGAATATTGATGAATTATAGTCTCGGTTTATATTTTGTTGCCAGAAATCTTTGATCTAGTTAATTTATAAAAGTTGAACATTTTTAAATTTAGCGGTTTAGCGGCAATTAATTATTGAGCGTTTGAATTAGAAATTCCGAATTGCAAATATGGTAAGCTACAATTATAAAAGTTTGATATTCAAAATAGTTATAATTTAAGATATTTAATTTTCAGTTCAAGTTTCAATTTCTGATTAAGTCAAATAAGTTATTTTCAGCTCTAAAAGTACGAATATCTTTATTTGAATGATTGTGAAAAAATATTGCGAACCGTGAAAAAACCCGGGAAATTACGAAGAATTGTTTCTGCGGATTAAAACAGCCACTTTGTACCAGATTTGAAAGCTTTCAAATGATTTCAGAGTTATTTTTATTTGTAAAAAGTACTAAAAAAATGATTAAGAAATTAAAATAGGTGCGACTGAAAAATTTCAAGTAACTTTTACACAATTCCATTATTTTTCCAGGTCTTGTAAAATCTTACTGGTCTTGTAGCAACCCTGAATTTAAATGGGTTTTAATTAAAAGTTGTAAGCATAAATGATATGCAGACGACCATGTAAAATGATAAATTTTAATGAATTATATAATAATTACAGTTAAGCAATAAGAACAACGAAGATCTCAAAACCATTTTGAAAGCTGTTGAATTGACTTCAAATTGGGTTGGACCCAATACAGCAACGATCCAATCAAAAGTGGTCCCTGCTCTCCTCTTGCCAAAGGATCGTACAACTTTCTACCGATACGAAGGATCTTTGACAACTCCCGGATGCCAAGAATCTGTCATTTGGACTGTCCTGACAGAAAAGTTGACAGTTTCAGAATCTCAGGTAATGGCCAGAAAACTTGTGGTTTGTTGCGAGATTGAATACAAAATTAATACAATTTTTTTTAATTTACTATTGGAAAGAAGTTTCACGTTTCTTTTTTCTATTTACAGTTAAATATTCTGAGACGTGTCCAATCCAGTCACGGAGATTTAAAATTTAACCATAGACCAGTTCAAGAATTGGGCATGAGAGACGTTTATCATCACATGGAAGGATATTCCTCCTCTTCCTCCCTTACTTCAAATTTACCAGTCACAATTTTCATCCTTTTTCTAGCCAGAATAATCACGACTTAAAAGAAAAATAGATCTTTCCGAAATCAAAAAGTTCTATGATGTGCCATACTCTTGTAAAATATTTCTTATTTAATTTATAACACCCTCAAGTTGCCATTATCATCTTTATTTTCATTTTCATTTTCATTATCCTAGTAGCTTTATCATTACTACCATTGAATCATATTATTAATTCCGATAAACCCATTTTACCATTTCTTATTATGATTCATCCAAAAATCAACTCAATTGTCTTGTACCTCCTAGATTTTTTCTGTCCTCATTACGACAAGATCTTACGATCCTTTTAAAGGCAAAATAAGAAAATCCTTAAAACCGTTTCTAAAGAAACTCAATTTTTGATTCAGGGGGTGGAATAGTTATTGAAGTTTTGTAGAAATGACACTGTAGTGCTGAATTATTAGCATAAACTCTTTATTTTAGTACCAAAAAAGGCTCTGTATTAGGACGTATCAAAAAAAATAAAGTCCTTTGTTCGCAGTTTTACTAGGAATGAGAACTCCGCATCGTAGATATAGTCGAAAAGTACTAAACGCAACACACTTCTTTGATTTGAAGCTTACACAATTTAATTATGACATCTAATCGACAAAAAAACAGTTCGGAGCAAGTGAAATTTCACTTGTACAGCAATAATGCCATTGAAATATTTTTACCGTGCCTAAATAAGCTTGAAATATTACAAAAATCTTTTAATTTGTACTTTTTCGGTATTTTCTTAGAGCTATATCAATTTTTTTGTCGTCTTAACCATCGGAAGTGAGATTAATTCATGTTATTCGGTTTATATTTTAATATAATGCGATAATAATATCAGAATAAAATCAATGTTATGATAATTAGTATTGACTTTTAGTTATAGCAAACTATCTAAAAGTGACACATTGTTCTTCATTTGACAATAAAATAAATTTTGTTGGTCTAAATGAAGTAAAAATTTTTTCCAGTATCCCTAAATTTGTGTGCATAATGAAGAATGTATATAAAACTTTTTTTCTGATGGCCCTTGAAATTTGATAAGAAATTTAATTAACATTTTTTTAATATGTTTCTCAATCAACAGGCACAAATTAGGTGCAATAGAAAAAAATGTTACCCAATAAAGACACCGAAAATTTTTTTGTCTTTAAATAGAATATTAGATTTAAGTTTTAAATTATATCTTGTTATTCAAAATCAATAAAAATTATTTAATTTTAACCTTCTTCATCTATTCTTATTATTATATTCTATTATTATTATTATTATTATTATTGAATTAAATTGAAGATACGTTTCTAATAACATTTATCAAACATGTAATGGCTACATATTTGAGGATATTGATATAACTCTAAGAAAATAGCAAAAAATTCGATTTTTAAAGATTTTTCAATTGTATAAATTCATTTGCATCTAAATTTTTTTCTGGTAGCTTAGATCACATGACAAAATTGTTCAGTCTTTTAATAAGAAGTATATCGCTTTTGGTGCTTTTGGACTAAGACGGTGACCAAATCCCTTTAAAATATTTTAAAATAGGTAAAAAAAAAGTAGAAAAAATTCATTTTTTTCAAAATTTCTCTTGTCTGGTGTATCCTGATAATTAGGTATCCTATAAGAGAATTGAAGGGGAAATATTTAATGAATATATCTGTAGAAATGTAATTGTTATCGAGAAATTTGTTTCAAAAAATGTTCATTTGAGTTTTTCTGTAAATATCTCAGCTTTTGTGAATCACAGTCAAAAATTACAAAATAAGTTAAAGTAAACTAAATTTTCTCACAATCTAAAACAAGGGTTCTAGTTCTAAAAGGACTATAGTTATGGTTTCGTGAATAAAGTCTTCTTTTGTGGTACTTTCATAAGCTTGAAGTTTCTTTGCAAATTTCTTACTTCTGTTTCATTTTTATTCTTTTAAGTTCATTTTCTCACGTCAAACAAAGCAAACGCATGAAATTAAAAAAAAATTTATATTCAGTTACATAAGGGGCCATCCATATATTACGTAATAACTTTTTCACCTATTTTGGATCTCCCATTCGGTGTAATCAACCATAATCATTTGACCCCCCCCCCCCCCCCCCCCCCCCCCCCCCCCTTTTCTTCTTATTTTTACATTATAACAAACAAAAAATTACCCTTTTCATCTATTTATTT
>JAAAKG020085807.1:0-16578 GCA_010014905.2 Druon quercuslanigerum | reverse complement strand
GGTACATAGAAAAATTTCCAGAGGTACCGGCTCAGGGATCGAACCCCGTACCTCTGAGGTGAAGTCCGAGCGTCTAACCACTGAGCCACCGAGGCTCATTATTCATTTATACTATATTTATATATTTAATGGGGAATTTTCTACTACAAAATTATACATTTTCAACCAAAAATGGAATGATTACATTTTTAACAATAGAAAACAATAATATTCAACCAAACGAAATGAGTTTTCCACAAAATAGTTAAATTTTTACCAAAAGTGAATTATGAAATTATGAATCTTTAACTATAATAGTTGAATTCTTAACAAATAAAAATTAATTTGTAACTAAAATGCCTGCAACTGGAATAGTTGAATTTTCAACCAAAAAGATAAATTTTCAACTAAGAAGATTAATTTTTTAACAAAAAGTACAAATTTTTATTGAAAAAGATTAACTTTAAACTAAAATGATGGAATATTAAACTCGAATAGTTACATTTTCAGTTAAAAAAATTAATTGACAACCCAACAAAAAAACAGATTTTCAAATAAATAGCTCATGTTTCAACTGGAGTAGTTCAATTTTTATTTTAAAGAAATATCTAACTTTCAATTAAAAAATTCGAAATTTCAATAAAATCGTCAAATTTTAAGTTAAAGAAATGAATTTTCAATTAAAACAATGAATCTTCAACTAAAAAATTCATTTTTAACAAAGGAGTCTAACTTTCAACCAAGCAGTTAAATTTTTATCCAAAAAGATGCATTTTTAATTAAATATGTACTAGATGTAATTTCAACCAAAAAATTGTTATATTTTTTACAAAATTATTCTTCTTGTTTGAAAATTTATATGTTTAGTTAAAAATTGATTTATTTACTTGGAAATTCATGCATTTTAATAAAAATTTATCGTTCTCCGTAGACAATTGCTGTTTTGTTGAAAATCAATCTGTTTTTGTTAAAAATTCAACAAATTGGTTGAAAATTCAAATATTCTGATAAAAATTCTTCTTTTTTGGTAGAAAATTTATTTCTTTAGTTAAAATTGAATTATTATGTTAAAAACTCATTTTTTGTTTGTCTAAAGTTAATTTTTAAACTAAAAATACAACTTCCGCTTTGGGTTCAAAATTCATTTATTTGATCAAAAATTCAACTGTTTTGTCAAAAATGCATTTTCTTGGTTAAAGATTTATCATTTTAGTTAAAAATGCATTTCTCAGAGTTAAGGTTGAACTATTTTGTTAAAAATTATCTTTTTGGTAGAAAATTAATCTTCTTGGTAAAAAATTAATCTTCATTAAATGAAAACTCATGCCTTTTACATGAAAATTTATCTGTTTTGTTTAAACCAAATTTTGTAGTTAAAAAGTCCATTTTTTAACTGAAAATATAACTATTCTGTTTTTGTTTTAAAACTTATTTAAAACTTCTTAAAACTTAATGTTTTTTGTTAAAAATTTGTCTTTCTTCGTAGAAAATTGAAGTTCCTTGTTGAACTGACAAACTAACTATTCTATTTTTGGTTGAAAATTCCTATGTTCTGATAAAAATTCTACTTTTTTTGGTACAAAATTTATCTTTTTCGTTAAAATTGAATTATGTTGAAATTTTGTTTAAAATTCGCTTTCAAACTGAAAATATAACGTCCATTTTTGGTTTAAACTCATCTTTTTGATCATAAATTCAAATGTTTGGTCAAAAATGCATTTTCTTGATTGAACATTTATCATTTTAGTTAAAATTTCATTCTGCGGTTAAAGGTTGAACTATTTTATTTAAAAAAATTCTTTCTTGATAGACAATTAATCTTGGTTAAAAATTCATCTTTTGAGTTTAAAATTATTTTCTTCAGTTAAAATTGAACTATTTAGTAGAAAATTAGTTGTTTTATAAATTGAGTATTAATTTTGTTTTGTAGAGAATTTTGATATTCGTTGCTGAACTGAAAATTTAAATATTCTATTTTTTGTCAAAAATCCATAAATTTTTGTTTAAAATTCAACTATTTGGTTGAAAATGCATTTTTTTTATTAAAGTTTCATCATTTTATTTAATGATTCATTTCTCTAGTTAAAATTTAAAGTGAGAATTAACTTGGTTTCGTCAAGAATTTTAAAATGGAAATTTAACTATTATATTTTTTGTTGAAAATCAATATTTTTGGTTAAAAATACAACTATTCCTATTTTTATTAAAAATTAATTCATTTTGTTAAAAATTTATCCTTTTTCACAGAAATCTAATTTTTGTAGTTTAAAATTCAACGATATGATTAAAAATTCATGTATTCTGTTCAAAATTAGTGAAAATAATAAAAAGAAGCTTAACAAGAAGAATAATACCCGTACTGTAAATTTACTTTTACAGATGAAACAAAAATTTATTATAATTTTAAATTACCATTTTTTAAAAATATTTAAGCATTCTCGAAAAAACTTCCTAACATTTTCAAGCTTTTCCAGGCATACAAAAATACCCTGAAAATTGTAGGTTTCTTAGGTGAGTAGACGCCCTGTACAAAAATAACAACAAAAACCAGGAACTGTTCGGAGTATAAAAAGAAACAAACAAAAATACGAGAAATTCAACTAGTCTCGTGTAAACTGAAAATTCATCTTTTTCGGTAGAAAAGAATTATTCACGTTTGAGAATTCACCTTTTAAAGGTATTTAAATTTACTCGACTTTAGATTTGAAGAAGTAAAAATCTAGATTAAGTATAAAGACGTCTTCAGTTGACTTAACATTATTTAATACAAAATGTGGATGGGGTAGAAATTTTAAAAATTCATCTTTTTCTTCGAAAATTTTACAACAACTTTCACACATATTGGAGCAAAATGATTATTTAAAATTAAAACCAAAATTTTTCAAAGTACAAAAAGTTTTAAATGTACGCAATTAATCTCCTGATTAAGAAAATATTATTTGAAACCACTGTGCGATTATTTTTCACTTTATCAGCCGTTTTCGAGCAATATATTTGGTAAAAAAGGTGCAGTCATTAATACTTGCAGTGTTGTAAATGACGAGTCACTGTATGTACATCACAAAGCAACATAAATTTATACATGTTACGGAAACGCTTCTGTCCGTAATATATCAAAACATAGAAAATATGGGTGAATTCTAAACAGAAAATGATATTCCGCTCATTACTAAACCAATTCGTTGTCTAAAATACAATAACGAAATGAGTTTATAGGTTAGCTTTCTTAAGTCCCTTGTTATGGAGCAAAATCAGTGAATAATACTTATTTATTGAGCAAGTACATTAATTAAAGATAATATCACAAATTATGTGTTAAAAAATAAATGTTAGAATTACCTGAATGTTGTTAAAGAGAAACTATAGCGCTCGGATGCCATGACAATGACTTTTTCGACTCTCCAAAACCGAAACACCGCCGACGCTCAAAGGCTAATCCACAAACAGCGACATTAATTTCCATATGCATATAATGGCTCTAAGCAAATTTTGGATTGGCTCATGTGGAATGTTTCACCAAGATTAGCCAAGATTCAACCAATAAGGGGCTAGCGCTAGCTGTTGTAGTCATAGTTCCGCGAAAATTCAAATTGGATGAATAAACATTTTTTTTATGCATTTATAATAAAAGTGTACGTCATTCAGTACTAAAAGAAAGTTTCAACGTAGGAATTTCCCTAATTTTTTTTACTTTTTTTATACCGAAAAGCCGAAATTTTCAACTAATAAGGATAAGTTTTGAAACAAAAATGAAATAGTTAAATTTCCAACCAAAACGATAAATTTTTAAACAAGATTATTTCTTTACTAAAAATACGAATTTTGAACGAAAAGGGGGAAATTTTCAAAAAATAAAGCTAAAAAATTGAACGCTATGTTCTGAGAGAAAAATAATCATTTTCAATTTAAAAAAATATTCTCCACAAAATAGTTGTGTTCAACTAAAGAAATTAATTTTTATCTAAAAAATATAACTTTTCAACATAAAATGGAAGCGTTAAATTTTTAAATAACAAACAAAGAATTAATAAAAAAAGTTAAATTTTAAAAAAAGAATAATTTTTTACTTAAAAGCCGAATTTAAAATTAAAAAAAGCACATTTCCAACCAAAAATGAAAGAATTGAATTCTTCACAAAAACATACAAATTTTTAATCAAAAATAAAATAGTTAAATTTTCAGTTAAATAAAAAAATCAGTTTTCAACAAAAAAAAACGAACTTTCAAGTAAAGGAATAAATTTTCAAATAAAAAAGATCAATATTTAACACAAAGTAAGTAAAATAGTTAAATTTTCAATCAAGAAGATGAAGTTTCAAACAAAAAGAATAGCGTTTCATAAAAAATTAAATTTTTTACAAAATACAAGACATTTTAATAATAAATAAAACCAAATAACTGAATTTTTAACCAACAAGATTAGCTTTTTACCATACATGTTGAATTCCCAATAAAATACGTGAATTTCTTCATTGAATACTCGTATTTCGAAATAAAAAAGATCAATTTTGAATCCAAAATAGAATATTAAACTGATAAACTGAATGTTTAACAATGTAAAAAGATATAAAACTTTTAAAAATTGTACTTTGAAACATTCATTAAGTATACAATGATTTAATGTATGCATTATAAACGTGGATGATTAATTTGTATTTAAAAAAATGTAATCTTTCAATTACCCAATTTGAATTTTCGCGGAACTATGACTAAAGGCATCCAGCGCTATCTAACGACTAGTAAACTCCCTTTCGTCAGTGACATGCACGTGGAATTTGGGTCTGATCATTTTGACTTTTGTAAGTTTTTTTATTTTGGAGTGATTATGTGTAATTAATAAAATAAAATAAATAAATTTAACCTCGTTGTGAGTGCATAAATGCTTCGTATATTAAATTTTAGAGGAATTCTCCCCGATTACTGCAATTTATGTGAGTAGAACCATAAAACTCCAGTTTATTCTAAACTTTAGAGGTTATGTATACGCAATTAATAGCGATAAATAACTTAAATAATAACAGGATTCAACTTCTGATTATAATGACTTGTGATAAATTAATTTTTCATTAATTCTCTTTAGTAATTATTCAAAAATGACTAAGTCCAAAATTACTAACTATATGATTTTAGACTATTGAGCCTTCTAAGCCGAAATAATTTATAGGATTTTAACTAAGCACGTATAATTTGTAATATTTTGATAGATCAATTTAATATCCGTTTAAAACATCTAAAATTATACATTTATTTCGTTTATTAATGTTTTATCGAACCTCTAACCATGTTGGGTGAGTTTTCTAAAGTGATTTTATTTTGAAAAAAAGAACTTTTTTGGTTCAAAATAACGTACAGCCCACAAACAGTGACCGATTTGGACAAAACAAATTTGAAAAAGAAGTTGATAAGATTTATTTTAAGAGAGTTGTTGTGCCACTTCTTCTATTTGATACTCCCGGTTCTCATCAATAACAGGAAAATTGTTGAAATAGTCGAAGCTTCGTAGAGAAACATTAGTCAAAGATGTCCCAAAATTATATCATAAACACAACATTTTATAAGTAGATTATATTTTTAAATAATATTTTCCACGATTTTCATAATTTTACATTTTTTAAGTTATATTGCAAGAAATTTCGATAAAAACAATATAATCATGAAGAAATTTCTTCTTAAGATTATTTTTTTTATGTTATAAACAAATGTAATAATCAGGCATTTTGCGACAGAAAAATTCAGTTTTTTCGATGTCAAGTTTTTAAATTAAGATTTTTATGATAATTTTAGCAAAATTAATAATTATTGAACAATCTTATGATTAAAAAAATGAATAAACAAATGCATTATTCGGGAATTATTATTGATTTTTTATTGATTATTGATTGATTTTATTGATTATTGAGAACTTCATGGCAATTTCAGCAAAATTCATAACTTTTTATTGGTCTTATGATTTTTTTTTTAATTTAAAATAAAAAAGGCATTATTGGGGAAATTCTTTTTTTTCAGTGTTAGATTTTTTAAATGGGATCTTTATAATCAATTTAGCAGCATTAAGCTGAAAGGGCAGAGATTAAAAGAAAAGTCGTCAACAAATACCCAAATAATGCATATGTTTATTAAATTTGTTTGAAACATCAGATAATTTATTAATTAGGTATGAGTTTTAATGGAATTGTCATTAAGTTTCCAATGAAAAAGTCTGACATCGAAAAAAAACTTTTCCATCGATAGATGCCCGAATAATGCATTTGTTTATTGAATTTGTTTTAAAAAATATATAAAATTGATCAAAAAATTATAAATTTTGATGAAATTATCATAAAGTTCCCAATGAAAAAGAGCGACATCGAAAAAAACTAGTTTTTCCGTCCATAGTTGCCTGAATAATGCATTATTTGTTTGTTAAATTTATTTTAAAAAATCAAAAATTTTATCGACTAATCATGAATGTTGCTGAATTTATTATTAGGATCCCAATTGAAAAGTCTGTCATCGTAAAAAGAGTTCTTCCGTCGACAGATGTCTCAATAATGTATTTGTTTATTAAATGTGTTTTAAAAAATCATAAAATTTATTTTTAAAAATAATAAATTGTGCTGAAATTGTCATGAAGTTCCCAATTAAAAAAAATTTACATCGCAAAAAAAAACATTTTTTGCAACGACAAATGTCTAAATAATGCACTTGTGTAAAAAATCATAAGATTTATCAATAAATTAAACATTTTACTAAAATTATTATAAGGTTCGTAATGAAGAAAATTAGCATAGAAAAAAACGAATTTTTCCTATCGTAAAATGATTGATTAATGCATTTAACAATTAATTTTGTTTATAATATTATGAAAATTCCCCTATTTTGTTGAAAATTCATTTTATTATTGGTTTAAAATTAATCTTTTTAACTTAAAATTTAACTATTTTATTTTTGGTTGAAATTTTTTTTTATTTGATATTTCAATTGTTTTGTTTAGGATTTACGTATTTGGTTGACAAGTAGTCATTTTTGGTGGAAAATTAATCTCTGTTTCAAACTGCAATAGATTAGTTAAATTTTGGTTCTCTTTTGGCTTAACTCAATTACGTGGTTAAAAGATAAACTCTTTGAATAAAAATGCATTGTTTTGCAATAAACTCTTTTGTTGAAAATTCTTCTTCATCAATTTAAATTAATTTTTTCAACTGTAAATTCAACTGTTCCATTTTTGGTAGAAAATTCATGTATTTTATTGAAAAGTCGTTTTTATAAAAAGTTAATCTTGGTTGAAAATTATCTTTTTTGTTGAGAAGTTAACTAAATTTGAAATACTTTCTGATAAATGTATTCTTTTGTTTGAAGATTCATCACTTCAGTTGAAGATACATTACTTTGGTTTAAAATTGAACTATTTTAAAAAACGAATCTTTTTGCTTGAAAATTTAGCAGTTTCTGAATTAGAAAAAAACCTTTTTTTTTTGGTAGAAATATCTACTCCTAGATTTTTCTTTAAGAATTTATGTGTTTCTGGAAAATTTAACTACTTGGTCCAAAATTAAACTCTTTCAATAGAAATTCATTTTTTTGGTTGAAAATTCATAATTTTAATTGGAAATTCTTATCTTTAGTCCAGTTGAAAGTTCAACAATTTGCTTTAAAATTCATGCGTTATGTTCAAAATTCGATCTTTTTGGTAGAAAATTAATCTTCTTGGTTGAAAAATCATCTATTTGGTTTAAAATTAACTAATTAGTTGAAAAGTCGTCTTTTTTTGGAAAAAATTTATGTATTCTGTTGAAAAGTCGTCTTTTAATATAAGATTATTCTTCCTGGTAGAAAATTAATCTTTTTTGTTGAAAACTTGTCCATATTGTTGTTTGAAAATGTTAATATTCTATTTTTCTTTGAAAATTTCTCTTTTTTAGTTAAAACTTCAAATATCTTTTGAAAATTTATATTTTTTAGTCTTAAATTCAATTATTTGGTTAAGATTCATATATCCTGTTAACAATGTCATATTTTTACTTGAAATGTTAAGAATTAAAATAATACGTAACTCCGTACCAGCCATAGGGGGCCTTTTCGTGCGGATGCCCACATATATTTCCCTATTTTCGTTAAAAATGTCCTTAGTTCCTCGTTTCCTAAAAGGTTTTTACTCAACTGAAAAATACCTTTCATTCGAAATAATATTATGCTAAATATGCACTGAACTCTAAGTATAAGATAAGATAAAATACAAACTTGTTTGAATTATCATTAAAATTCATGGACTTTCGAGACAAATTCAAGAATAGATTATTTATTGCTAATATATTTGAATATTCTGTGATATAATTTTTCAAAGCTTTCAAAATTACACCTATTAATTAAATCCCTGGAATCTATAAAAAGAATTAGTTATAAAAAATAACAAGTGAGATTGTAATTATATCTGGAAAGTTTTTTTTTCAGGATTCTGATAGAAAAGAGTTTGATTCAATTTTTCTTTAGTACAAACATTGATTTGAACTTATAAAAAAAATTTGAAAATTTAAGTTTGTATTTATTTTTCAGGCAGAATTTCTATTCAAAAAATGTCCACCCAAGTAGAAAGTGCAGTTCATGAAAGTAAAGAGATTATCACTGATATTAAAAAGCGGGTTCGGGTGGACGATAATGAAGAAAATTTGGCAAAAAAAACAAAAGTGGAAGGGGAGGCTAGAATTAAAAAACGTAATTTTGCGATGATGTTGGGGTATCTTGGTAAAAATTACTATGGAATGCAAAGAAATCCCGGCATGGACACTGTAGAAGAAAGTTTAATCAATGCTTTATTAAAAGCAGATCTTATAAATTCAGAAGCTTTTGATGTCATTCAGACGATACAGTTTCAAAGAGCAGCTCGAACTGATAAAGGAGTTTCGGCAGCAAGACAAGTTGTCTCTCTCAAACTGCGTAAGATACAAACTCCATTATAATTTACCATTATTTCGTTGTTACTGAATAACTAAAAACAAATTTTGAGTAAAAAGAAGCTTTAATTACAAAAAAAAAGAAGTTAAGGTCAAATTTTCGAGCTTTTAGTCTTAAAGAGTTGAAGTTTTAGGGCGATTCTCTTTTTAATTTTTCTAAATTTGTTACATTTTCGATTTTTAATTCTTTCTGCAAAATTGATGGAAATATTTGTTTTTGACAGCCGAACACGCAAATAAGGAAGATATCAATAAGTTCTTACCAGAAGATATTAGAGTATTTGGACTTAGAAGAGTAACGAAAGGCTTCAACAGCAAACATCAGTGTGATGCACGAACATATGCCTACACTCTCCCAACATATGCATTTGTTGAAGAAAGCCCTGAAATTTTATCTACAGATTTTAGCGAAGAAGAAGTAGAGGCGAGAATAGAAAAATTATCGACGATAGATGGTAAACCATTCAATGAATTTCGAATACCAGCAGAATCGATTGAGAGACTGAAGTCAATCCTCAAATTATTTGAGGGAACTCATAATTTTTACAATTTCACATCCAAAGTGTAAGTGCGCTAAATTCATCTAATTATAATTAACATCACTATAGTGATAGTATGTATTCAAATGTTTGAAAATCATACCTATTTTAAGAACTAACATTAAAACTGCAAAAACAAAGTGCCGGCATTTTATTTAAACTGTAGTTTTTAATAGGATTGCTGCATGTCAAGGAATTTAAAACGAGTCAGGGAAGTAATTTGGTTGAAAACTCGTTTTTTTTATTATTTAAAATAAAAATATTTTTCGATTGAAATATTAACTATTACATTTTTTGTTAATAATTAATCTTTCCTGGTAAATAATTCAACTATCTGAAACCTACAAGGTTAAAAATTCATAATTCAACTATTTTGTTGTTCTTTAATTAATTGTGTACTGATAATTTAATTATTCTATGTTTTGTTGAGAACTGATCTTTTTCAGTTAAATATTCTAATATTTGTCTTTTTAAATAGAAAATTAGTCTTATTTTTAACTAGTTTATCTTTTTGGTTAAACATTTATCTGTTTCTTGGAAATTATTTTATATTAGGTTGGAAATTCTTTTAAAAATTCAAATATTTGATTGAAAATTCTTGTATTAAGCTGAAAGTGTTTTTTTTTGCAGAAAATTAATCTGCTTGTTTAAAATTTAATTTTTAAAAAATGTAATTACTTAGTTAAAATTTTCAATATTTGGTTAAAAATTTATTTTTTGGTTGGGGATGCATTGTTTCATTTGAATGTTCATCTCTTTGGTTAAAAAAGTTTACTATTTTGTTTGAATTTGTTTTTTGTTAAAAAAGTTTATTTTTGTAATTGCAAATATAACTTGAATTTTTGTAAAAAATTCATCCTTTTTAGTTAAAAAAGTAAAGTAAACTATTTGCTTGAAAATTCATGTATTTTGTTGAAAATTCGCCTTTTTCGATAGACAATGGATTTGCTTGTTTAAAAACTCATTATTTTGGCTTAAAGTCAACTATTTGGTTAAAAAGTAATCTACTTTGTTAAAAATGAAAAAATCTTGTTAAAAAGTATCGTCTTTTGTTGAAAATTCGTCTTTTCGGTTGTAGATTTAATAAATTTGCTGAAAAGTCATGTTTTTTTTGTTTAGTCCAACTGTTTTTTATTTAAAATTAAAATCTTTTTTTTGAAATATCAATAATTTTTTGCTTGAAAATTTATTTTTTTAGTTGAAAATTGATGTATTTTTTGAAAATTTGTATTTTTCGGTAGAAATTTAATCTTTTGGATTGAGAATTGAACTATTTGGTTGAACATGCATGATTTTATGTATAAATTCACTTCTTTAATTAATTTAATCTATCTTTGTTTCTTGATTGAAAATTCACCTGTTTGGTTGAAAATGTAACTATTTCGTTGCAAATTTATTTTACATGGTTGACAAGTATTTTTTTAAATGAAAATTTAACTATTATATTTTTAGTAAAAAGTTCATTTCTCTTGTAGAAAATTGAACTATTGTGTTAAAAATTATTTTTTTATTTATTGAAGAATCATCATTTTATTTAAAAATTTATTTTATTTGTTTGAAAATAAATTTTGTCTACTTATAATTAAACTATTTTGTTTTTGGTTAAGAATACTTTTATTGTGTTGAGAATTTAACTATTTTGTTGAAAATTCGTTTTTCTTCTGGTTGAAAAAAAATTCCTAACTGAAGCTATTCTATTTTCAGTTGAAATTTAATCTTTTTTAGTTAAAAATGAATACTTTTTTGTAGAAAGTTCATAGTTTGGTTTAAAAATTCAAATATTCGGTTAAAAGAATCTTTTTTTTTGGTTTAATTTATTTTGGTACATAAATCATATTTTTGGGTTCAAAATTTGATTTTATTGTTAAAAGTTTATGTTTTCGGGTTAAATACTTAACTGTTTTGCAGCAAATTCGTCTGGTTGACTTAAAAATCCAACATTGCTGATGACATTTTTTTCTCTGTTGACTGAAAAATCTTTCTTGGTTGTAAATTCAACACTTTTGTTGAAAATTCCTATTTTTAGTATGAATATTAGTTTATTTTGGTTGATGATTCAACTAATTTCTTAAAAATTCGTATCTTGTTGTTGAATTCAAACGATTATGATTAAAAATAAAAACATTTTTCTGTCGAAATATCAACTATTAAAATTTTCGTGAAGAATTAATTTTTTTATTGAAGATTTAAAACTTTGGTTGAAAATTTATCTATGTTGTTAAAAATTCCTTTTTTTCTTAATATAAGTTTTAACGAGAAATGTAATTCTTGTTATTTTTGGTTTAAAGTTTATCTTTTTGAGTTGAAAACTCACTGTTGTCACTAAAATTGGTTCAAGGTTGTTTGAATACCTATAACAAAAATCTAGAATAGTCAGAAAAAATGAAAAATTGGTCTGGGAGAAGTCAAAGAATTTAGAAATTAGAATTTTGTAGCAACCCTCAATAAGAAAAAAATTTGCTTACACTTGTACAAAATCAGTTGACAATATTTCTTCTTATCTAGAAAACCGTTAGATCCACGTGCAAAAAGGTACATTATGAAGTTCGAATGCTCTGAACCTTTTGTACAAGAAGGTATGGAATTTGTCACCTTACACGTAAAGGGGCAGAGTTTTATGCTGCATCAAATTCGAAAAATGGTTGGCTTAGTCGTCGGAATTGCCAGGAAGGTCGCCCCAGAAGAGGTCGTTGATCTTGCATTTACAGGAGATAAATGCGATATTCCCATCGTACCTGGCTTGGGACTCGTTTTAAATATAGTAATTTATTTATTTATTATTAATTAAGAAAATGCATTGATTTAATATTTATTATATGCAGTCTTATCTCAATGCTTAACATTTTTTGTTCTAAATACTGCACTTTTGAGATACTAAGCCAAGTATGATTTTAGGTTCATTACGATTACTACAACAACAAATTTGGAAAGGACGGAATTCATGAAAAACTAGATTGGGTCGAGTGCGATAAAGAAGTTCAAGAGTTTCAACAAGGATATATTCAAAAATATATTACGGAAACAGAGATCAAAGAAAAATCGTATCCTTTACATATTTTTTAAATAAAAGGGAAAGAAGTCTTGTCAGTCGCATAACATTACAAAAAAGTCCTTTAGAATGTTAAAAAACTTACGCAAAAAGTCGCATAAAATTTTTAAAAATAATAAAAAAGCATTATTAGACACCGAATGACTGACATAATAAAGATATTTTATTAGCAATGTAGAGTACATCGTTCTTAATGATTTTCAAATATTCTTTGCACATTCAAAATAAACTTAACTTCTTCTGAAATTTAAAATTTTTCAAGATGGATTATTTCCAATGAGACAAGTTTATAATTTACTTTTTTTTACTTCAAGAAAATTTATTTTGAACACTTTAGACTTAAAAATTAAGGCATGAAATTTGAGACTTTATAACTTAAATACGATATTATTCATGTTTTAAGAATTGAGTTTGAAATTGTTCTTAATGAAAATGGTAACATTTTTTCTAGCTTTGAATTTCAATTTTAAAAGTTTCATTGTGATTAAAATAGAACAAATTATAGAAAACTTTTAAGAAAAACTGAAAAAGTCAATTAGTCACATTTGCCTTCAAAAAGTCGTAAAATTTCGCATTATTCAAAAAAGTTTCTGAGTTTAATATTGTTCAGTTTTTTCTACATTAAATTTTCAGGGTAGCCGCTGTACCGAGAAATGACAGTAAATGATATTTTTGACCCGAAATTTAATCAATTTTAAGAAGAAAAATCTTTCCAATCACAATTAGTTTGATTTCAACTTTTCTCAAATTTTAGGCTCAATTGTTAAATTTTTCAATCATTAAATCGTTCACTTTTCAATGCGCAATTTTAAAATCTTATACTTCCAAATTTTTATCTTGTTGACAGTTTTGAAGAGAGGGGATTTTTAATCTTATAAATTTCTCACTGATAGTCCATTGGTTGACTAATAATTTTCCAAAACATAATCAGCCAATAGTGATCTGTTAGTTGTGACATTTTTAACAATTTATAAAAAAATAAATACGCTTTTAGAATAAAAATTGATCACATTAAAAAAATCTCAACTTTGATCATGTTTTTGTTAAGCAATTAAAAACTAAAAGCAGTAAAAATTAAACCCATTAAATAAAAAGAATTTCAATTAAAAAAATAATTTTTGTATTATTTAGCAACATTTGACCGTTTATTTACAATGAACTGAAACAATAATATCAAAACTTGTATAAAAATAATTTTTAAATCAAATGATTGAAAACTATGCAATTTGACACATTTTTCCGGCTATATTTTTTTCGCGAATTTATTCAGGGGTCATGCAAAAATAACACCAGAGATTAATTAAATAGTTCAATTTTTAACCAACAAGATAAATTTTTAAACCAGAAGATTAATTTTCTACCATAAAAGACGAATCTTCAACAAAATAGATACATTTTGTACCAAATAGTTGAATTTTCATCCCTGAAAATTATTTTTCTACCAAAAGACGTATTTTTCGCAAATTAAATAAAATTTCAACTACATTAAATAGTAATTAAATTAGCATCACACCTATTCCAAATTTGATCGAATTAATTTTTAGTGTATATTGTTTCGTTTTTCAAAATTTTCAACTAAATCGGACTCAATAGTTGAATTTTTAAATTAAAAAATATCAGTTTTCAATCAAATATGGAATAGTTAATATTTTATTCCAGAGAATTAATTTTCAATACAAAAAAGAAAAATGATTTTTCTACAGACCAGTTGAATTTTCTACAAAACACATGAATTTTCAAACCGTGAATATTAATTTTCAACCAAGGAGTTGAATTTTGAACCAAAAAAGATATTTAAACAAAAGATAAAAGTTGAAAAAAATAGTTTAATTTTCAAACAAAAAAAAAAGTCAAGAAAGGAAAAAGTGCCAGTTAATTTGTTGATTTTTTAAGCTTAAAGTACGAATTTTTAAAAGAATAGTTGAATTTTCAGTTTAAAAAAATTAATTTATAACCAAGGAGTTGAATTTCGAACTAAAAACGATATTTCAACAAAACAAGCAAACAATTGCATTCATTTTCAACCAAAAACTATATTTTTTTTACCAAAAAAGATTAATTTTTAACAAATACAGACATTTTTAACCATATAGTTGCTTTCATGACCAAAAAATGTATTTTCTACCAAAACAGACAAATTTGTAACAACTATACACATTTTTAACCAAATTTCTACATTTTCAGCCAAGGAGTGGAATTTTTAACGAAAAAAAATCTTTAGCCAAGAAGTATGATTTTTCAACAAAATCGTTGAATTTTCAATTAAATAATTGTATATCACTATTGTTTAAATTAATTTTTAAAAATTTTTGAAACTATTTACGCTATATTTATATCTAAAGTGATTCCGAAGGCTGCAGTTTTTTTTTCTTCTTTTTCTTGTTCTTTCTTTCAATTCTCAAGAATTTATTTTGAGCAAATGTTTTTGAAAATATGCTTAGCATTCAAGCTCGAACAGAGCATTTATAGAGCATTTAAGAGAATTTAAAGAATTTATTGTATATAATATTTTTATAAAAATTTTCTAGAGTGAAATTGCATATACTTTTTTTAATTGCAGACTTGCTACAGATCAGGTATTTCCAGAGCGTTAGGGAATGCCAGGGAAAACTTGATAGGTAGGAAATTTTCGAAAAATTTTTGTTGAGGATTCCACTTTTTTTAAATTCAACTATTTTTGGTATCAAATATCACGTTTTTCGTTTAGAATTCATCCTTTTGGTTGAAAATTAAACAACTTAGTTGGAAGTAAAACTACTTTTTTAAATTTTCATCTATTTTGTTGATGATTCATCATTTTAGTTGAGAAACTTTTTTTCTCCAAAATTTAATTATTTTGTTGAAAATGATTTGTTTTAACTGAAAATATAATTCGATTATATTTTATTATTTAACTTTTTTTGTTCAAAATTTAATTATTTTGTTAAAAATGATTTGTTTTAACTGAAAATATAATTCGATTAATTACGCTTTTTGGTTGAAAATTTCTTTTGAAAATCAAATATTTGGTTGAAAACTTGTAATTCTTTAAAAATTCGTCTACTTTTGTAGAAAATTCATTTTTATGCTTGGAAATTGATTTTTTTTCGAAATTTAGTTTTTTTTAATTTAGAATTAATTTTTTAACTGAAGATATTATTGTTCTATTTTTATTTTTACATTTTATTTAAAATTAAGTTTTTGACTGAAAATTAAATTATTCTATTTTTAGTTAAAAATTTATATGTTTTTGGTGAAAATTCAACTCTTATCAGATAAAACTTCATTTTTTATTAAAAATTAATTTCTGTTGAAAATTAGAAAATTTTGTCGAAATTTCGTGTCTGTTTTGGTTAAAAAATTATTTTACGAACTGAAAATTTTAGTATTTTTTTGTATACAAAATTTATATTTTGGTTGTATATTCATGTTTTTCGTTAGAAATTAAATTATTTAGATGAATATTTATCATTTTAGGCAAAAATTGACTTTAACTATTCTATTTTTTGTGGAAAATTCACTTTTTTAAATTAAAATGTATCTTTTTTTATAGAAATTTACTCTTAATGGTTGAAAAATATACTATTTCCTTAAAAAATTAATTTAAATTTTATTTAAAATTAATTTTTTGACTGAAAATTAAATTATTCTATTTTTAGTTAAAAATGTATCTATTTTTGGTGAAAATTCAACTATTTATTAATAATTTCGTCTTGTTTTATGGAAGAGTACTCTCTTCAGATAAAACTTCCATCTTTTTAATTAAAAATTAATTTCTGTTGAACATTGTAAAGTTTGACCGAAAATCCGTTTCTTTTTTGATTAAAAATTTATTTTACGAATTTTGATACGAAATTTATCTTTTTATTTGAAAATTCATGTTTTTTGTTCAAAATTAATCTTTTTTAGTTGAATATTTATCATTTTAGGTGAAAATTGACTTTAACTATTCCATTTTTGTGGAAAATTCACTTTTTTTGATAAAAATGTAATCTTTTTCGTTAAAAAATATTCTGTTTCGTAGAAAATTGAATTATTCTATTTTTTGTTAAGAATTAATTTCTTAGATTGAAATAAATAGATAAAAGTTCGTTTTTTTAAA
>JAAAKG020085796.1:6509-16578 GCA_010014905.2 Druon quercuslanigerum | reverse complement strand
ATTTCTTCTTCCAAGTCTGATATTAATATATTAAATAAAAGTGGGCTCAGAGGACATCCTTGTCTTACTCCTCTCACTAACCAGAAACTTTAAGTTCTTCTTCCTTTCCTATACTTCGCACTTTCTCTATCTCTACTTTTGCATCAATCCTTTTTAGTACTTATTTAACTCCATCCTGCATCTCCTTCCCCTCTAATATTATACCTATTATCACTGCGTTTCTTTTTCTTTTTCCCTCTCTTTTTTCTATTTTTTCTTCTATTTTTCTCAGTCTTTCCTTCTCCGCATTCTTTTTCTTTCTTCCCTCTTTTTTTTCTATTTTTTCTTCTATTTTTCTCAGTCTTTCCTTCTCCGCATTCCGATTCACGCCCCCATCAAGATCCCTGTTCGAGATTTCTATCTTTCTAATCCTACCTTGCATCTCCTCTACCTTTTTATTATTATCCTCCTGCTTTTTTAGCTTTTGCTCCAATGACTGCATTTTCTTTTCCAACTTTTCCCTAACTTTTTCCCATTTTTTCAATTCTTTCCTAAGTTCATCCAGTTCACTCCTAATTTCTTTCCTTAATTCCTCTCCGCTTTTTTTGCCTTTCTTTATAAATTCCCGTTACTTTCATCATGACTTCGCGAATTTCTTTCAGTCTTTCCTCTTTCCCCTGTTCTTCGGATTCCTCACTGTTCCCTTCTGTCCCACTTACTATTCTCTGATTTTCCTTTTCCTTTTCCTTTTCTGCTTTATCATTCTCTGCTTTTTACTAAACTCTGCTTCTCCGGCGATGATCTAAAGATTTTTGGATATTTCAAGTTGAACCTGAATCTTCCTTCTCTTCACTGCTTCCCCTCTCTTCCTTTTGATTAAAGCCTCAATCGATCCTACGCTTTTTGCTCTTAATCTCTCCTTTTCTATCGTTTTCTTCTACTTCGCCTTTGCTTTGCTTTCTTTGATCTCCTCTTTCTGTATACTAAACACTTTCTGCTCTAAATGCGATGTTTCCTCGATGTTACACTTTTTGCTATCCATGAATCCAATTGCAATTTCAAACTTTCCCGCCCTCTATCCTTCCCTGTCTCTATCGTCGCGTTCTGGTACCTGTCTTGTCTTTCTCTGTCTCCACCAACCCTGCTACTACTAACTCGATCGACCCAGTCCTCCCACCCTGTCACTTATCTCAAACCAACCTAACCTCAACTTTCACAAAAATCTGTCTCAATCCTCAAAAATATCGTTACCCCCTTTCCAATTTCACAATCCCTCAAACAATCTCTTTCATCCAAACCCTTCTATTTACTTCTACAATTCACTCCCCTCAATTTTGACCACAATTATCGGAAAAACTCAGCATCCACAATTCCCGCTACTTTACACTTTCATACCGGAAACGGAAGTCCGCGAAAACATTAGTATTTGAAGACCTTAAAAAGTCGGATTTTAAATTTATAACCTTACATTTTTTTTAAATCAAAATTATTTAAAAATAATAGATTTATAGTTAAACGCTTTTTTCAACTTGAAATCTAGTACTGATAAATGAATCCTGTTAAGTTCACTAATGAACAAGTTGCCAGAAAATTAAACTATTTCGTTAAAAATAAACTTTTTTCAAAAAAATTAATATTGTTGGTATGACGATTTGGTTTAAAATAGAACTATCTTTATGAAAAATTACCTTTTTTGTAGAAAATTAAACTTTTTTATGAAAAATAATTTTTTAGTTTGTTTTACGTTTGCTTTACTAAAAAACAAAATTAGTTTTTAACAAAAGAACCTAATTTTCAACTAGATGATTTCTCCAAGAAGAATATTAATTTTTTAAACAAATAGATTAATTTTTAAGACACTACAAACATTTTTTATTATAATTTAATTTTATCTATTCAAAAAAGATCCCTTTCCTTCACTCCGCTGGGAATTCAATCCAGGTCTTCACATTGCCAGTCGGGTGCTCTACACACTAAGAAGAGGGATAAAATCAAATTTAAGCTCCACAGTGGAAAAATTTGAATTGTTGAAACAAAAATATTCACGATAATGATACAGAAAAGAAAAGCTGTTTTTACAAATTACCTACAGTTTTTTCAGGGTAAAAACTTTATTCTATACAATTTTCAGGGTCAACTAATCACGAAAAAATGTCATTTGTTTAATTAAAAGATCTTGAAATAAAAAATGTAGTTTAAAATTGACAAAAGTTTTTCTCAAAATATTACTTTTATTAACTATATACTTATTAACTATTTGCTTGATAGTTTAACTATTACACTTTTCAAAAATTAATATTCTTTGAAGAAAAATTATCTTTTGGGTCAATGTCTCTTTAATTAATTATGTTTAAAAAATTAATTCCTATTTTGGTTGATAATTAATTATTTTATGTGGACATAGAACTATACGTTGCAGGATGATTTTGATTAAAATTTAACCGTTCGGTAGAAAATTAACATTTTTGTTATACAATAATATTTCATTTTAAAAAAATTTAACGGTTTTGTAGATAATACATTTTGTTAGCTTTAAAAATTAACGATTTTGTAGAAAATTGAATTGATTGGTCAAAAACAGAAATGGTATTTTCTAACAAAAAATTTACTAGTGAAATTTTTAGATAAATAAATTACTTTTCAAACCTAAAAAGAATTATTAAAAAAATCAATTTTAAGCCAAAGAGGTGAATCTTAAAAAATATGAATTATTAAGAAACTAGTTTAACTTTCGACCTAGGATTTTAATCGTTAATAAAAAATAATATTTTTTAGCCTTTCAGACAAATTTTTAACTACTTGATGAAATTTGAAAAACTGAGATTAATTATCTACCAAAAAAGACGAATTTTAAATGAAATGCATTCATTTTTAACTAGAAAAAACTCATTTTCAATAAAAATTACAAATTTATCATCAAAAATGGAATTTTTATATTGTTACTTTAAAACATTAATTCTCGACCAACAAGGAAGAAAAATTTTAAGACAGTACTTATATTTTCAACCTAAAATATGAATTTTTCTCTAAAATTATGAATGTTAAAAAATAGTGAAAATTATGACTTTTAACTAATTATTAAAATTTGAAAGAAGAAGATGAATTTTCCCAGAGAGGAAAATAATTTTTTAACAAAGAAAAGGAATTTTCGCAATTTTTGACAAGAAGTTTAATTTAGAACCAAATATTTTAATTTTCTAATACGTTTTTTAATCCTCAAAATATATAATAATTAAAAAGTTAAATATTCAGTTAAAAAAATTAATTCTGAAAAAAAATTTGAACAAAATAAATACATTTTTGACAAAAGATCAATTTTTTACAAAAAATAATTTTTTTGCTAAAAAAACTCCAACTTTCAACAAATTATAATAATTTTTAAAAAAATAATCGAAAAATTAACCAAGAAGGACGAAATCTTGATAAAATTCTTAAATTTTCATCACAAAAGTATGACTTTTTAACAAAAAGAATTTTTTGTACTAATAAGTTATGTTTTCTTTAAATTGGTTAAACTTGTAAAGCAAAAATTTGTTTTTTAGCCAAAAAGACTCAATTTGCATCAAGCAGATTAATTATTCACGAAGAAAAAACAAGAATTTTCAACAGTTACATTAATTAAACAAAAAAATAATCATAGAGCCAAAGAATTGATTTTGTATCAAAAAGTTTAATTTTTAACATAAGACATTAATTTTTAACAAAATATTCTAAGTTTCCAGCAAACAAAATATTTTTATCTAAAAAAACAAGGATTTTTAATAAATAACGTTTAGTAAAAGAATTGATTTTGTATCAAAAACTTAAATTTTGAACAAAATAGTTTTAATAAACCAAAAAGAATTTTCCAACCAGAAGGATTCAATTTCCAGCAAGGATACATTAATTTTTTTACAAAAAAAAAATAATTTCCGAAAAATTGCATACATTTAAGAGAAAACATTTAACCATAAATGTAATCGGACGTGTTATTAACAAAATTGTTGAATTTCTAACCAAAAAATACAGTTATTTAAAAAAAGAATTGTTTTTGTACCAAAAAGTTCAATTTTTAACATAACAGTTTAATTTTTCACAAAAAGTTAATTTTTAAACAAATTTTATACTGAAAATAATATAAATTCTAATATTATATATTTACCAATAGGGTTAACTAGAACTGCTAAAACGAAGGCGATAATATCGACGTCCCTCATTTTTTCTTTTTAGGAAAAACTGCAGACAACTAGTGAGTTCGAACGAGAAATTTCTGTATATTTACTAATCGTTATCTCGTTTTACGCCATATATGATTTCACATTTTTTTTTAGATTTTCTCGAAGACAGAAGATTATTTTCCCAAGATATTTGTATTTCATCACTCTGTTTTGTTTCCAATTTGAAGGCAAAAAAATAGTCGAGGTTAACCACATATGTATTTGAGTTATTAGTTTTGTTTGCGTCACGTGCGATAGAATTAGAAATGTTGATCTAAATTAAAGTGCAACCTTTGAAAAATACATATTTGTATTTATTTGTTTAGATGTTAGAAGCTTCCAGAAAAAATCCTATTTTACAAGAATTTACTCAAGATTAGAAAATATTGTTAAAATCACATTTAGGAATTTTAGAAAGTGGGTAAGGCTTAAAATATTTTAGTTTTTATTATATAATTATTAATTAATTAATAATTTATTTATTATTATGATGGAATATATAAGTTCTGTAAAGGATCTTCCTAGGGGTGCGATCAGAAATTTTTTATCTGCATTATTTCACAAGATATAAATTAATATAAAAAACTCTTTAATTGCGTGCGGAGCGGCAGTTTGACGCTCACTCTCTTCGCCTTCTCCCACCACTTCCCACTCCATACGTTGCGGTCCACAGTAAAAGAAAAAGCACATTTTTTGCACAAAAATCGACTGACAGTGCAATTTTTAACCGATTTTGATTGTTCTTTTTTGTAATTGACCGTAAGGCTTCCAGGTATAACATTTAACTGTGCAATTTTTATTTTGAGATAACGGAAATTTTTTATTTAACAAAAAACTTACAACTTTGTGTTGCTCAACTTTTCCATGATACGATTTCTTCTAAGACTTTAAAATTCATTAGAAAAGATCATAAACCAATGTAAAAATTACCTACAAATAATTCTTTAGTGGGTTAGAGTGACGAAATTTTTTTTAAATAATGTTTCAAACAAATTAATTAACAAAAGTCATTTTTTCGTGATTTTCAATGATTAGCTAATTTTGACCCATAGTTTTCGTATAAAGTATCTCAGATAATGATTGCGGTGACAATAAATTAAGAATAGGTAATGATTGACAATTATTTAAACAATTTTTATAAACAAATGCACATGTTGACTATTTTATGATGAAAAGGCTTTTTTTTGCGGAATCAACTAAAAATATTTTTCCTAAGACTCCTTGATATCATATTTTTGATAGTGACACAAAAATATTAATTATTTAAATAATTTTGATAAGTTTTACATTTTCATGATTCACGATTGAGAATGTATTAGAATTGTCCCAAATTTGACAGCACAGTTTCTCAACCGATCTCCACGTTTTAAGATTCCCTCAAACTGAAAATAAACTTTTGGTGATGGCGTTTATCTGTCTGTCCGTTAATTCGTCCGGGAACAAATTTTATAATTTACTGCATTCTCATAATTTATGACCCTTCAAAATATCTACAAATTTTGTTTTAACTATTTTTCAATAGGATAAGCTTTTTAGGTTTTCTGCATCAAAAATTGTCTATTTAAGCTAAACCACGACAGGGAAGTAAAAGGTTTGAAAAAATACTAGATAAGTCTTGATATAAAAAAAATGGTATAAAAAAATCAAAAATTCAAATTTCGAGTCACACGACATGAGATGCGGAAAAAAATTGAAAAGAGTTGCATATTTTAAAAAATCCCGTACCTGCGTACATGCTCCTTTACGAAGTAAATTGAACGCGGGTACTCTGTACAGGGGCCTATGCGAAGTAAATTGAGGCTTGGGTTTCTGTATAGGCTCCTTTGCGAATAAATTGAGTTGTCGGTTCCTGTACAGGTGTCTTTGCGAAGTACATTGAAGTTTAGATTCCTGTACAGGTTTCTTTGCAAAGTACATTAAGGCGCGGGTTTCTGTACATAAACAAGTACGGGGTCCTTTACAGAAAGGTGTTGCGAAAACTCACTTTACTTACATCTATAAAGTTCATTTTTTCTTATTTCCTTGAAGATCGAATTTACTATCGAGAGAGCCAAGCCGCTACCGAACCCTCGCGGATTTATTTTTATGCAAGTTCGCGTATAAGATCATGAATAAGAACCTGTACATAAAACCGCGTCTCAAATCACTCTGTTAAGAAGCCTGTACAGGATCATTCAAAAGTAAGCTTGCATGTCCTAAATTCCTGTATAGGAACCTTAAATATTGTCTGCATAAATTCGTGTATAGGCTCGTTTCCAGAAACGTGTCCAGGATCCTCCGAGGTTCCTCTACAGGAATTTTCAGCTGGAGTTTCGTCTTTTGTCAGAAAGACCCTTCTTGACCCAGATGGAATTTCCTCTTTTGCGAGAAAACTTTACCTAATTCTGTTTCTGTAAAAAAGATATTCACGTGGTCTAAAATAAAACAGGCAGGAAGACGATGCCTTTCTTTCCAGACAACTTTTTGTCTCAGTGTTCTAACTTTGTTTTTACGATTACTTATCATGCAAAGAATGTTTTTTTTTAAATTAATTTTTTATAATAAGTTTGTACTGCAGGGCAAGGAATAAAAGCACATGTTTTTATATATATTTAATTCAGTGGTACATTCCTCTCATTGCAAATTACAATTTTTCATCTGAATTATGATTGTAATATTAAAAGCAGATATTTTTTTACCATTTCGGGATGTCCTTTTTCTTTAGATGGAATCCTTTTTTTTAGATGGAACCACATTTCGAAGCATGAGGATGGGTTTTTTAAATTTTGGGCGATAGCGGCCTTTCTTTGGTGGGGGAGTTATGGCCCTTTCTGGGAAAGGTTCGAATTTGGTGTTTTCTGGCAGTTGTTGGTACAAACCAACTTTTGCTTTCCTAAGACGGTATTCGTATTTCCGCGGAGTATGGGCTGGCTGTCCATTCTCTCCTTTTTGCATTGTACAAAATTGTAAGCCATCTTCATCAGGGCACCATATTGGCAAAAGTTGATTAAATTCGTCGCTTCCAAGAATAGTAGTACCACTTATTACTGCATGTAAAATTTCCCTAACTGGAATTGTAACATAATGCGCTAATCCGTTTCTTGGTCCATACCTGGCATAAACACCAGGAAGGAGTTCTTCTTTCATTTGAACTACCTCAAGAGGCTCATTTGATCTCTTGATTATATCGTCGGGATGCTCCCCTAGCGGCAATTTTTGCAGTTGACAAACTGAAATTTCGTGTAAATTTTTTATTATTATTACTTATTAGTTTGGTTCCAAACTCGTTATATTACTGGTTGTCAACGAATTTGTATGGTAAGAGTAAGTAGATATGACGTAACAAATTTAGATAACATTTAGTATGTTTCTTAATTCTAAATAATCTGAAAACTCCTGTACAAGAACCTCAGAAGATCCTGGACATGTTCCAGGACAAGAACCGGCACAAGAATCCTGTACAGGCAATATTGAGGGTTCCTTTATAGAAATTTGATGAAAACACCTGTACATGAATCTGCAAAGGAACCTATACAGGTTCCCCAAAAAGTGATTTGCGACGTGTTTTCATGTGCAGGAACTTGTTAGAGATCCTGTACATTAATCTGCATAGAAATAAATACCCATACGTGTTTCTGCACAGGAACCCCCGCCTTAATTTACTTCAAAAAGCAAGTAGTGTACATTCAATTGACTTCGCAAAGGATCCTGTGCATGATTCCGCGCGTCGATTTACTTTGCATAGGTACCTTGGCATAGTTACTGTACCTATACTCTAGCATTCCAAGGTACCCTGTGCAGGTTCGTGTTCAGGAACATGTGCAGGTTCCTTTAGGGTTCCTGTATAGGATTTTTCAATTTGGGAATATTAATTTTTAATATTTTACCTATCTTCTAGGAAACTGCCTTCATTTGTTGGTTAAATATTAATTACTTTTAATTAGAAATGTCGTTAAATGTTACAAAAATTGAAAAAGTTAAAAAAATCCCTCTTCTTCGCTCCTCTGGCAATCTAACCTAGTTCTTCGGATTGCCGGTCGGTTGCTCTGTCCACTAAGCTCCTGGAGAGTTGGAAAGAGGATTCTTTTTTCATAGAGCAATATTTTCTCTAAAGATTCACAGGATTAAGATATAGGAAATAAATATTATCATTGGAATAATATATGACCGACCAGATGAGATACTTTTCATTTTACGTTTATATAGATATCTGCAATATCGATCTCGAACACCTCTCAAATTAAGAAATTTTCATCTTTCTACAATTTTTAAAATTAAATTATAGAAAAATTGAAAAAGTGAAAAAAATCCCTCTTCGCCGCTCCACTGGGAATCGAACCAAGGTCTTCTGATTTCAGTTCCTTGGCTCTGTCCACTAAGCTACTGGAGAGCTGGAAAGAGGATTCTCTTTTCTCAGAGCAATATTTTCTCTAATAAGTCACAGGATTAAGATATAGGAAATAATTATTATCATGGGAATGCTAAATGGTCTACCAGATGAGGTACTTATCATATTACGTAAAAATAGATATCTGCAATATCGATCTCGAACACCTCTCAAATTAAGAAATTTTCATCTTTCTACAATTTTTAAAATTAAATTATAGAAAAATTGAAAAAGTGAAAAAAATCCCTCTTCGCCGCTCCACTGGGAATCGAACCAAGGTCTTCTGATTTCAGTTCCTTGGCTCTGTCCACTAAGCTACTGGAGAGCTGGAAAGAGGATTCTCTTTTCTCAGAGCAATATTTTCTCTAAAGAGTCACATAATTAAGATATAGAAAACCTATACTATCATGGGAATGATAAATGGCCCACCAGATGATATACCTATCATATTACGTAAAAATAGATATCTGCAATATCGATCTAAGATACCACTCTAAATTTCTAATAATAAATTTTTGGTTATTCTACAATTTTTAAAATTAAGTTTTTAAAAAAATTGAAAAAGCCAGAATATTTCTCCCCTTCGCTCCCCCTCGCTCCGCTCGGAATCGATCCTAGTTGTTCTGATTGCCGGTCGGTTGCTCTTTCCACTAAGCTTCTGGAGTGATCGAAAGAGGTTTCAATTTTCACAGAGCAATATATTCTCTAAAGAGTCACATAATTAAGATATAGAAAACCTATACTATCATGGGAATGATAAATGGCCCACCAGATGATATACCTATCATATTACGTAAAAATAGATATCTGCAATATCGATCTAAGATACCACTCTAAATTTCTAATAATAAATTTTTGGTTATTCTACAATTTTTAAAATTAAGTTTTTAAAAAAATTGAAAAAGCCAGAATATTCCTCCCCTTCGCTCCCCCTCGCTCCGCTCGGAATCGATCCTAGTTGTTCTGATTGCCGGTCGTTTGCGCTTTCCACTAAGCTTCTGGAGTGATCGAAAGAGGATTCTCTTTTCTCAGAGCAATATTTTCTCTAAAGAGTCACATAATTAAGATATAGAAAACCTATATTATCATTTGAATGATAAATAACACCTCTCAAATAATGAATTTTTCATTTTTCTACAATTTTTGAAATTAAATTTTAGAAAAATTAAAGAGGAAGAATATTTCTGCCCTTAGCTTTCCTTCGCTCCGCTGGGAATCGAACCCAGTTCGTCTAATTTTCGGTCGGTTGCTCTATCCACTAAGCTCCTGGAGAGTTCGAAAGAGGATTCTTTTTTCCCAGAGAAATATTTTCTCTAATGAGTCACAGGATAAAGATATAGGAAATCTATGTTATCATTGGAATGATAAATAACACCACTCAAATAATGAATTTTTCGTTTTTCTACTATTTTTAAAATTTAATTTTAGAAAAAGTAAAGAGGGAGAATATTTCTGCCCTTAGCTTTCCTTCGCTCCGCTGGGAATCGAACCCAGTTCTTCTAATTGTCAGTCGGTTGCTCTATCCACT
>JAAAKG020085785.1:0-16579 GCA_010014905.2 Druon quercuslanigerum | reverse complement strand
GGTGTGGGAGGTGTGTTAAGGAATAGGAAGAGGGTGAATGAAAAATGTAAACCCTTAGGGGACACATTAGAAGCTTTAAACTAACTAACTAATAAAAAAAGTGTCGCTTAGGTGGGAATCTGGTCACATGAGTGACCATGATCACATGGCCTTGAGTTGCAATTTTGTTGCGATTCTGATGAGGAATTTTGAAAGTCCAGAAAATGTCGCAGTAAAATTAAATTTTTTTAAATTTGAAATTCTTCCGTATGGTGCGGAAATTGGTTAACCTTGCGCGATAAAAAAAAATAATGAGTACAAAAATTTGCAGTTAAATATTCTGAAATGCGTTATTTCGAAGTCGTTGTTCGAAAAATGTGTTTGAGTATTCAAAACTATATATGCACGAAATCTTACAGACAATACACATCATTACATTTCTTTTTACATAGATCAGAGCACCTATCGACTTACCTTTCAGTTCTTAACTGAAATCGCTTATTATTAATTAATAATGAACTATTATTACTATTATTGCTGTAAACTATCACAGGCAGTAGTAAAATAACAAAAATTTTGATTTGCGAAAAGCTAGAAAAGATAAACTAAAATCATAGATATATTATATTATTTTATTCACCAAGAGAATTTAGGATAACGGCCAAAGATAAGACCAGAGGAGAGACAATCATCATCTTTTCTAATCAGAGGAAAGACTGAAAAATGTAATAATGTCGAATTTAATAAAAATGTTGACTACTGAATATCCTTCTGCTTTATTAGATTATATAATGTATGCTGTAGTCGTTATCTCTCAGGTTGAAGACTTTAAGCTCGTCCTGAGATATTTACATTTGATAAAAATAATTTTTAAGAAAATGAAGTCGGCTGTGAATTTATTTAGCAATGATCTTGCTATGTATGTTATACTGAGACATGAAATTTATCCTTTTATATTCATGTCGTAATGTTTCAGATATTACTCAGAAAAAAGAAACTTGTTTCGAAACGAAAGCATCTTCTAACGTCCATTTTTAGTCAGTCAAACTTACCCTCAAATATGTTTTTTATTAAAAATTATAATTAATTATTATTGTTGATCTTAGGCTTGTTGACCAGATAATATTTTATTATTAATATTAGATGTTAATTTTGTTTGTCTACTGGTCTCTATCAATATTGTTAAAATATTGATAAATCTTAAGATTGTGAAAAAAAGTCTCTATCTCCGCTGGGATCCGAACCCAGAACCTTCAGATTAATTTCTCTAATGACATATTAATGCTCTTAAACCTAAGATGCTTATACCCAAATATTTCAAATTATTATGAATATTATTGTTATCATCATCTAAATCTGAGTTCGGATCAGTTACCTTCTTGCTCAATATTAACAAACACAAGGATTTTCATGGAAATTTTCATTGCAGATTAATTTTCTTTATTTACTTCATTTTCGTAGATTTCATAATAAATGGAATTTTATTTAGTGGAATTTTTGGGCTAAACATATACTTAAGAGGACTAAAAGTCTTTGCAAAAATGTTGTGTAATTTTTTTTTTATTAAGAAAGACTTAAAATAATTGTTCACAACAAACACAAGTGTTGTGGCTCTGTTTTTCGAGATATGTTAGTCTAAAAGTGCGAGAAACACGATTTTGACCTATATTTAAGGTTATGTAGCATCAAGAATCATTTTTCTTTTCTAAAACTATATAGAACACCTTAAAGTGTAGGTATTGTTCTTCCAAATGCAACTGAGTTTGCCCGAATATCTTTTTTTGCACCAAGATACTTTATTTCGAAAATATGAAATTTAATAAATTTTTCAAAGCGTTAATACTCGTTCATATCACTAAAACGGAATGTTTAAGGGAGGAAAGATAACGCAAGTCCGCAAATCCCAACAGTACAAATCATAAGCCCACAAACCTTAAGCTAAAACACTACAAGCAGACACTTGCCAAGCCCACACAGCCCAAGCCCGCCTATCTATGCTCACGCACCCCAAGCTCACAAACCCCAAGCTAACATACCTCAAGCCCACCAAACTAAGTCAACACACCCACACAAGCCCACACAAACCCCGAGGTAACATATCCGAAGCCCTCTCACCCCAATCCAACTCACCCGAAGCCCACAGACTCCAAGTTCACAAAACCCAAGCCGACGCATTTTAAGCCGATAAAGTTCAAAGATATTTACATTTTGAAAGATTTATGCAATTCAAAAAGTTTAATTGTGGGCTTGGGGTGTGTAAGCATTGAGTTTGCTGGCTCGTGGTGTGTGGCTTAGCTTGATGGTGTTGCGGTGTGTGAGTTTGGGGCGTGTCAGTTTAGGGTGTATAGGCTTTGGGTTTATTGACTCGGGGAGTGTTGGCTTAGCTTATTGGGCTTAGGGTGTGTCGGCTTGGGGTTTGTAGGCTTAGGGTTCGTGGATTTAGGGTGAGTTGGTTTGGGGTGAGAAGGCTTGAGATATGTTAGCTCGGGGTTTGTGTGAGCTTCAGGCGTGTCGGCTTGGGGCGTGTCAGCTTAAGGTTTGTGGGTTTGGAATTTGGAATGTTGGAATTTTTGGACTAATCCTATCTGCTCTCCCTTAAATATTCATTTTTCGTGCGTTTTTTGCACTTTTGAGTTAGGATATTTCAAAAACCTGCGCCAATATAAAAATTCTTACCCCAAATTTGGATTTAGCACACAAAACCCATTGGGAAACGTATTAGTTCCTGGCAAAAAGTATTTGCCAAATTTTATCGGCCTCTGTAATCTATCATCAACATTTTTATTAATCGGCAGCGAACTAACAAATTATATTTGTTCTTCGAAAAGTACCAGAGAAAATTATCGGTACCACAATTACAAAAAATAATGTTTTTTGGCATCGTTTATCTGAAATGAAAAACTAATGATTAATGCCCACTTTAAATAAAAATTTTGTTATCTGCATTTAAAAGTTCACAACTTATAAATTCAATAGGTTGTCTATAAATGTTTCTAAACAGAAGTGAGATCCTATATATTTTTCAATCACCTAAATAAATATGGTCAATCATTAATTTATGTTCGAAGACCGTATTATTTACTTTTAAATTGTTTTAATTTGCATTTCGAAGACCGGGATTTTGTTCTATACTTCAAATTCTACCCTACTTTTGCGAAGATTCCTTCGGATTTAACGAATGCAGGAAAATAAATCACACATTTGTGAACAATATAAACAATGAAACAATGTGAACATAAAAATTTTTTCAAGATTATCCTCTAATTTTCCTTTTATTTGGATACATTTTTTTGTTTACAGAAAAGATGTGCTGAATCTATGTTTCATTAAAATAATTCCTTTGCATGTATTGCATGAACTGCTGCGCTATTAGAATAGGTCAAAAAATTTATTCATAGTGCATCTGTAAAGTTTGAAAAAATGGTTTCTTAATTTATAGAATCAAAATTTGCATCATTTTAAAAAAATTTTGGATCCAGTGGCTAGCTAGCGTATACCATCAGCCGTAGGAATCCCTGGCGTTGACCTCTTATTTGGCGGCCCTCATGTATGTGATGGTGCACTAAAAATATTAAAATTCTAAACTAATAAATATTTTTTAGACTGTAAATAAAAAACAAAAAATGTTATCCACGAATATCCAGTAAACATTACAGTTATGCCGAGTCCTTTGTTTACTTGATTAAGAAAATCATTCCCTTCTTTCATCATCAAATAATTAACAGCTTCTGCATAATTCACTCGGTTATAGCAGAAAATGAATTAGTTTGAAGAGGGTTCGAAGTGAAGGTTTACAATTTTTCAAATTATTTAGTATCACTTTAGCTTCCTTTATATCTATAGATTTTAGCCTAAAGGCTTTTGCGCCATTTTTACTTATAATATGGAGACCATGAATGAATTTGGATGCATTTCTATGAGATGGCGTTGCTTGTACTATATAGCATCATAGCATATTATAACTATATGCATGTCTAACTATATGCTAACGTACCAAAAAACAGCATTTTCGGAAAGTTTTACGTCTCTCTTTTAATTCGAAGAAAAGTGATCCTGAAAGCGACCTATTGGTGTTGAAAGCTTACGTGGTTTATGCTACATCGATTATAACGTGTGAGTACTGGGTTTGGAAATTCAAAATCTGCGATTTTAACAGAAAGGACAAAGAACGTCCAGGCCATCCGAAAAAGTTCGAGGATAAGGAATTGGAGAAAAATTAGTGTTCTACAAACTGAAGCCAAGAGTTGTTGGAAAGGGGGTTTTTCATTTGTGAAAAGCTACTCCAAAGGCAAAATCAGAAAGGTCTGTTGCAACACCTATCAAAAAATACTGGGAAACGCTGAAATGGGAAGTCCTATTCCACCCGCCGTATTCTACAGGCATCGCTACTTGAGATTCATAACTCATGGTCTGTTTAAGCAACTTCTTATGAACATGCAAAAAATGGTTTGACTCGTGGAAAGCTTCAAAAGATCATAATTATCAAATAGAGTATCAGGATACGCGTGCTCCTAAACTTGCTTTATAGACTCAACGCCGAAGAAAATTTTGAATATTGTTTTCTTACCCTTTCGTTTCGACACCATACCTTTTATTTTGTTCAGGTTAATTTCGAGGACCATGTACTTGATGTTAGTATTCAGTTTGCTCAACACTTTTTTTCAAGACTTCTAGTGACTCTGACTTAATAACCTCATTATCTACAAACGCTAACCCATGCTCTTTCAATCTCCCTAAATCCATAAATATAATAAAGAGTCAAGAGATATAACGCATTATTGTTTAAAACTTGACTTAATATCTTAGTATCTAATTTTGAGCTCGTCCCTTATCGCTGCGTTGGAGCGTTGGAGGTGACATCATTCACCTCTGCATTCTTTTTTAGAGCTGCCATCTGCCACTCCACAGGTTTTTAGTCGCTTGTTTCCTGTTGGTCGAGACTGTTTCTTACAATGCGATAGGTGTTTAATGAAACCGCCTTCTAAGCTGTTATTAATACCCTACTGACTCCTTAATGTTCCAGACGTTTAGTGCATCTTGCGTGCACACTGCTTGTGGTGGAAATCCAAATATGATGAATAGATGCATGATTCAAATTCCCTTATATGATATTTACTTAATGCTTCAACTCGCTATATTTATGGGACTTGGTTGTATGGGTTGAGTACAAATTTCGGTTAAGTGGACAAGCAATGTCGATGATAAAATGATCCGTTTGGATAGTAACATCCCAAAATACGATGTAATCTTCGCTTTCTAGAACGGGTATGGGGATGTATCTATAGAAAGGCATCCGTTCTTTTAAGAGTACTAGATTCAGTTTAAGTTTATGATGCGCAACGCCCGCTACATTATTATGTCTGTGCTTATATTCTCTCTGAGCCATTACGCGACAGCTATTAACAATGTGCTTGATGAATTCGTTGTTATCTCCATATAATCAGCACCGGTCAAACACGTCTTGACATTACACGTGTTTGTGACAATTTCTAGTGCTGACAATCTTGTCCAACGTTTTGGGTTGCTCACCGTAAATAAAGTCGTTTACAAATTGTGATTCAAAGCGCAACATCTCGTTTGCTGTTACAATAGTCTCGCAACTACATAAGTTGTAACTCATACAGTTTTTTAACATCTACGATGGCCCTATCCCCTATATGTCGTGGTAGAACTACCCTTTGAAACGCCGAATTAATGCGGTGCATTCGGTGCTTCGTCATTTCTACGCCGACGGATCTTTTTAACTTTTAAGGTCGGTATTGATCTATTTGGTGAGCCTGAATAAGTGAGGACAGCTCTGGCATAGGTGTTGATTGCTTTGATTTTTTTTGCCGAGTTGAGAGAACTCTTCCTAATAAATCTGACTTTCGTAGTGATGGTAGCCCTTAGACTTGTCTTAACTATCTTATGCCGAATACACTTAGATTCAAGAATATCCAGCTATTTATATGAATCAACCGCAGAAATTGCCTCGATTTTAATTTCGAACTCGTTCTATAACTCTGCGGTCCCTAATTCCCCTCTGGATAAATGCAATGTTCTACATTTATCTAGTCCGAACTACATTTGGATATCATTGGAAAATTGCTTTGTGACATCGATCACTTGCTGCAGTTTCTGGGCAGAAATAGCGTACAGCTTTAGTTTATCTATGTACAGAAGATGGGTCATTTTATGATCATCATCATTATCATGTTTTAAAAACCCATGAGACATGCTGCTTAGTGTTTTGCTCGATGGGTTCAACGCTAAACAGGCCAATAGTGCACTGAAGGCGTCTCCTTAAAATATACCCCTCGTAATGCGTATTAATCTAGTTACCCTTGGTTATCCATGATGAAAATACTCGATTATTGTACCCCAAAGCCTCATCGCATGATTTAGAAGGTTAATGATGCGTTGGCAGATTTTGTAAAGTTTTAAGACTTCACGGAAATAGTCATGTGATATGAAAGAAAGCGCTTGATTCTAGTCGAAGTGTGTCATGCGTAGGTTCCTTTGCATCTATATACCTGTCGAAGGTGTTCGCGCGTTGATGTCGCTGTAAGGCTTTTGCATTCCTCGCATGACTTTAACTACTATGTTGGCGGTAGCACTGCTACTGATAGGTTTTTTCACGCCAGGCAGGCATATATTGAAGCGGAAAGGGACAAAGAAGAACACGAAACCCCACGTATAATAATAAAGAGTCTTTAAAAGATTTTAAAACGCTTGTCGCTTTCCAAGGATTGCCAGAGAAACTCTGGAGCCACCGCTGGGGGTCACATCATGCGGAATGGCGGTGATGGTGAGATGCGAGATGGTCAGGCAAAAACAAAAATGAAAAAAGGATAGAATTTCCGAACGAAATTTGCTGCAGAATACACCAAAATTTGATTTGGCGTTAAAAAACGACGGCAATGAACAACAGTTAGAGAAAGCCGCGTCACACGATCAAGCAGAGATGTTTGATGGTCTTTTTCAACCTGCTAATGATCCAACACAACCACATCCTCCAGAGATGGACAGTCGCTATATAGAACCATAGGCAGAAGCAGAGCTTCGGCGAACTTAAAATTAATTAAAATGGTCATATCGTATGAACATAAATTTTATGCGCCTTCATTTTTTGACAGAGAAATGTGGGAAAATTGTGAGGAGAGAAAATTATAGCCTCTTTTTACTTAAATAGGCAGAACTAGCCACAAAAATAAATGGGCAGAATCTGTCGGATTAAAAACAAATAATTTCTGTAAACAGATTTACAAGAGTTTCGATATGTAGAACCAACCAGTCCAAGATGAACATCACAAATGATCTGCGTGCACTAACAGAACAGTTTAACAGCAAGGTCTTACCTGCGTAATTAAACGTAACACAAACTGTGATAGAGGTGCAAACTCTTGTACACTGTGCAGCTGTGAAAATCGTTAGAACTAACTAAGTTTAGCAGCTAACTTTAAACTCAAACCCATCCATTCATATCTGCTCCTAGAATTATTCATTTTCCAGGTTTTGAAGTGTCTATAGTATCATATAAACTGCCTCAGAAGAACATATTTCATCTTACTTTCTTACCATCAACTGGGACGTAATACGCTGCAATAAATAGACTTCTGATTTCTACTTTTATTCTAACCGACAACAACCTAGACGATACATATACATTATGCCCCTTGACATGCTGTATTTCTCTCTCCATCATAATCAAACTGACTTCATCGCAGTCATATAGTTTGTTATCTACACATGACCGTAGTTCGAATCCCTGTCCTGACTTCTAATTTTCTATTATTATACTGTGGAATTACTTTCTCTTTCGTTCAGCTACACATAAGATATATGGCTTCCTCTTTTTAGATGTATCTCCTAAATGTCTTTCTATAAAAAAGTTTGCCCTTCCAGCATTCGAAAAACCCAGCCTCCATTTCTTCGCATGAAACTTTACCTTTACCTTTACCAAAAGCATGCCTTTTGTCAACCATAGGTTCGCATCGTATGCTAAGGAGGGCTTCATATTTCAGTATTGTTCGTTTTAAGAAATCTTTACGCGATCGTGCCCAGTACTCATGCGTCTAACAGTTTTCAGATTTTATTAATAAAATATTTATTTTGAATCAATTAATTTTTTTGCTTGTTTCTAAAAAAACACTCTCTTAAATTATTTTGTTTATTCAATAAAATATTTTCTGAAACATACCAAACGATTCAAGCAAAAACTTTTACTGACTGATACGAGCGAATTTTGTGAACTAAACAAAATTTTTTTTCGTTTAAACACATTTCTTTAGCAATTAATAAATGCTGCTAACAAAAAGATTTTGTGGAATAAAGAAACTTTTTTTGGGTAGCAGAAAAAAATAAAATTTATTATTATTGCATCAGTTAAAATAATAACAGTTTAAAAGATTGTTGAACTGGAAGACACAAAATTCTACCACTATTAGGGGTAGGGCAGCCATATAGGTACAAGAGTTTCCTGAACCTAGCAGACTGCCGACGATTTCTTAAGATAACTAAAATAAAATAATGCTTTCAGAATGAAACCAGTACTTCATTTTCAACATAACTCAACATAATATAGAAGATTAGAACTTTTGACACACTTGTAGCGAGCGCGTTACCCGTGATGATAGTATATTGAATTTATAACTAAATAATTTCAAGCGTAAGTGTACTCAATGCAAAGTTTTTCAATTAAAGCTTAAAAAATTATCACTTCATAATTTTTTTAATAATCTACTTAATGATTTAGACGTATGAAATATAAAGCTTAAGGAACTATTTAATAATCAGGTTCTTAAAAAAAGGTTTCTATGGTTCTTAAAGCTTAAATTATTAAGAAACTAAACATTTATTTAAATGAATACATTCCCTAGAACTCTGCTGTAGGATACAGTAATATGAAAATATTTTATTATAAAAAAACATTGGCAAAATAAGTGTGTTTTGTAATTTTTGAAGTTTTTTCTTTGAAGTTATTATTTCCATTCGAAATAACATCAGTTATATTAATTTATTTTTAATAATAGAAAAACTATCTTCAGCAGAAGTTTTAGTTTTGCACAACCTCCTTAAATATTACTGAACTGCAAAATTAAAATTTTTTGTAAAAATATAAATCAATACTATGATCTACTTTAAACGCAATAGTATGTTTGTTGTTGTCAATGCTTACAAATTTAAAACTTTCACTTATGAATCAAAATGTTAGTCATATGTTGTTAAATATTAAAATATTTTTCTTTATCTTTAATTAAAAATCTCTAATTAAATAGGGTAAAAAAATGTTTTGTAATTGAAAAAATTCAGAATCGTCTTTTAAAATCAATTATTGCTTAATGTTTGTTTCTTGAATTATAGTTCAATAATAAAAACCTAAAATTAATTTACACTTTCGATTTATTATCTTGAAATGTTTTTATACAAAAATTTTGAATCTTAAAAGCTTTTAAATTATCATTTTCAGGGCAGTTATTCCATAAATCAGGCCTCTAGAAGAAAACGGTTTTTTATAATTAAAAAAATTCGAATTATATTATCACTTATGTATTTTAAGGAGAAAACATTTGTTTTTTAAACTATAGCGTTTTTTTGGTGAATAAATTTGGTGGTGAATAAATTTCGTTTATACACGAAGCACTTTAAAATTTTTTGTGATTGAGTTGTGGCCGCCTACTGGACATTCCGCGATTTCTTCTTTTGTTAGTTCTTCAACATCACCGTTTTCCATGATTATCTTCCCCCTCATTGGCTTAGAAAACTCATATTTAAATAATCCACGTAAAATCGTTTGTCCGTTTGTTGCTTTTCCAAGTAGTGCCCAGACATCACCATTGGACGTGGATAGTACAATTTGTTCTTTAGCTGGAATTGCCTTGAGGGCGTAATGTGTCGTCCTCAATTTAATTGGTAAATCGGAGGGAAAAGTGTACATGCGAAGTTCAAATATTCGGTTCAAGTTTCTGCGGGGAATAAGTCGAATAGATCGAAGATCTTCAAATCTATATCCAAGTATGTGATAAAAAATTTGCCTGACAGGAGGAGATTGTCTGCCAAGAGAAGAAGAAGCTCTACAACGAGGAACATCAGAAGTAGGGTCTACACCTGATGAACACTTAGACTGTGAACCTAATTCTGCAACAAAAAATAGATCATATTTTTTTTAATAGACAATCGGCTTTATCGGTTTCATGGTATCTTATCCCAACTATTAACAACTTATGAATCTTTACACTTCTAGTATAAGCGACCTCCGTTTCCTTTTCCTTTCACTTTTCCACTTCTCCTCTTTTTTCATTTTGCATTTCTTTAAGATCCATTGTTTTATTATTTCTCATTCACACCTCTAACCTCCTTTAACATCTTTTTCCACTGATCACTCAGACCATACATGCTTACATGTTTCCTCCTAATGTTCACATATTCTGCACTTTCTGTTCTAGTTCTTTTTCTAATACATCCCTTCCTTTACCTCGTTTTACCATTTTAGTCACGATTTTCTGGTCCAAAACTCCCTGCTACTTCTCTAAATAGTTTGGTACCTCATATTCTTTTATTATTTGCATTCTTTCCCTTATGTTTAGTTCCTCATACCTTCCTACAACCTCCTTACCTATATATCTAGCACAAAATAACTACCTCCTTTCTTCTTCCCACCTTGTAGATTTTTTACCCTTCTTCACTTTCTTCAAACACTTCTTAGAAAACTTAACCCTTCCCCTCATTTCTCTCCTTAACTTTCTTAAGTTTCCCGCTTCTTCCTTTACCATATATCCAGACATTCTTTAACGAACCCCTAGGGTCCACCTTAGATACCTTTTTTGTAAATTATCAATCTTTTTCCTGTTCTATGATGTCCATATCTTTAGTGAAATTACTCAAAATGATAATAAGGAGTCACTGAAAAGACATTTTAAGTTTATTCTTGCAAAAAATTTAGCCTATTTATTTCGATTTTTCAAACTGTGCCTTTTTTTCTGCTCTAACCCACTGTAAGTTATTTCTTCTTAGTTATTGTGCTGACATATTTCCTATTTTATTGAATTTCAAATCTTTCAATTTATTATGCAACGTCTGTTTTTCTAACACTTCTTTCAGCGACATTTTTGGCTACTGAATCGATTGTTAATAAATGTCAAAGTAATGATTTCTAATGTAAAATTTACTTAGCTTTCGAAATGCGTTATCGAAATTACAACAACATTTAAACTAAAATAATTGTATTAGTTTATTTAACAAAAAGTAAACATTTTTTTGCATCAAATCTTTATATGAGTATTTTTAGCTCGAATTTTTAATATATACCTCTAAAAATGGAAATTATTGCGTCCATGTACCCTAAGCTTCAACATCTATAAGTTATCTTTCCCAAATTTAAGATTTAGAAATCTAATATGGCGGCTAGAAGCCAGTTTTTTACACATTACTCTTGTAAGTTTTCACATCTATGTGGTATAATTTGGGCAAGGGCATAAATACATAGACGGCAAAATACATTTGAACGCTGATAATGAAATCGACGAACATTTTTTATCATTTTTGACAAAAGTATTCAATCCGCTATGCTTAATTGATCGCGTGTTTGTTATCTGCGGATTTCAACCCCCATGTACGAATTTTAATAAAATAGAAATGTTTCAGTAATTTTAGAAACCATATTGTATCTGCCATATTTAATTTTGCAAATATGATTCAAATTGATAGAAATTTATATGAAAATATATCTCCAATAAGGAAAATCAGGAATAACAAAATAATTTTGCATTAAGCCACCATATTGGATCTCGCCATCCTAAATTTCGGAAAACAAACCTATAGATTTTGAAGCTCAGGATCCAAAAACGCAATAATTTTACATTTTTCAAAAATAGAACTGAACACGGATCAGATAATCTGTTCTGGAATAATCAATATAAATAAAAATATAAGCAGCAGTAAAATGAAAAAGGCTGATAATAATAATCATTTTTAATCAAATTGATAATGTCGAAAAAGCTATATGTCTTAATGTAAAATCGCTTATTATTAATTATTAGTAGAATATTAGTAGAGATAACATCGCAAAAATTTTGATTTCCGAAAAAATAAAAAATGATTTCTAAAATCATAGATATATTATAATATTTTATTTACCAATATAATTAAGGATAACGGCCAAAAATAAGAGTAGAGTAGAGACAATCATCATCTTTTCTTATTAGAGAAAAGACTGAATACTGTAATAATGTAGAATTTAATTGAAATGTTGACTGATTATTTCTCAGATTGAAGATGTCAGGTTTGTTCTGATACATTTACATTTGATAAAAGTCTGTTTCAACTAAAAGAAATTGGGTGCCCATCTATTTAGCAATGATCTCACTATGTACGTTATATTTTACGTTGAAAAAAAAACAGTTTGTTAGGGTCTATTTAAGTCTTTGCAAACCTAAGATAGTTTTCAGAAAATATGTTAAAAGAGCATTTCGAAATTTTAGATGATGGCGTTAAATAATCTTAGTCTAATTATTTAATGCCAGCTATTCTATAATAAATAAAGGCTGAAGAAATAATTTTTTTTGTCTTATTCACATAAAAAAATATAGAAATTGCCAGAATGGGTCGGACCCATTGCTAAAATCGAGACGAATCTCAGAAATGTCTTTTTCACTAGCAACATTTTTTTATGATCACTTAGCAATTACGTAATGTTAATTCCCGTCCTTGGCCCTTGGTTTTTTTCGCTGATAAGTTTTTCGTGTCGAGGTCACTTATTCTTATCTTGAGAATTTTATTTCGCAGTGAAAAATGACCTTATTTAATAAATAGGTATTGTAAATAAACTAGAATTAAAATTTCTGTTCATCGACAGCGAATTTACAAATTCTATTTTTTTAAAAGAAAATTTCAATAACTCAAGCAAAGTATTAGTGGCACAAATACACAAAGTAATATTTTGTACCAGCGTTTATATGAAATAATAAATGAATTATTAATGGAACCATCAAAACTAAATTTTTTAATCTGCATTAAAAAGAGCAGATAAATTTCACATTTTGGAATTTTGTAATCAAAAATTTTAAACTGTATGTGCTAAAAATAAAATATATGAGACAGAAATAATATTTAAATAGGATTTTAAATTAAATAAACGCGTTCTCGTATAGAATAGATTCAAAATTATAAAAATCAGGCTCTAGTTTATATTTGGATTTGGTTAATTTAAAACTTTTTTCATTAAGAAATTCACATTTTAAACGCTTTTCCTTCTTCACTTCTTAAGTCTCACAAACTGAATTTTCAAGTTTTGTCTTTTATTCTATTTTTTATTTTATTTCATATGTTTATTTATATTTTTTATTTTATTTCTTTTTTATTTTTCCAAGTTCTTTATTTTCAGTATTGCTACTGCTGATGATGTGATTAAAAATTTAAAAAAATTATTTTCAATAAAAACGTGTCGAAACCTGCATTAAGCATCGTTCGTAACGTATTCTTTGCAAGTATATTATGTCTTGTTATCAGTTCTTACCATTTTTTAAGTTGTTAAAAGTTTCCATAGATCAAATCGTTGCTAAATTTGGCACAAAAAAAAACTTTCAAACAAATAATTGTATGATAGACGCGTGTAATTTTTTTATTTTTTTACGGGGTGTAGAGTTGTGGTTTACGCACGAAATACTTTAAAATTCTTTCCGATTGGACTTTGCTTGCCTACTGGACATTCCGCTATTTCTTTCGGGGTCATTTCGTTCATCGCGCCGCTTTCCATGTTTATTTTTGCCCGTTTTGACCCCACATAAACTGATTTATATATTGCACGAAAAATCCTTTCTCTGCTTGCTAATTTTTCCAATATGGCACAGACATCACCACTAGAAGTTGATAATACAATTTGCTCTTTGTCTGGTATGGGAATAAGAGAATAATTTTTGGTTCTCAATCGAATTGGTTTGTCGGGAGGAAAAGTGTATCTTCGAAGTTCAAATATCCTGCTCGGATTGCTGAGAGGAGTAAGTCGAGCAAATCCAAGTTCTTCGATTTTAAATCCAAGTATGCGATAATAAGGTTTCCTGGCAGGAGGAGAGCTTAAACTGACATGAGTAGAAGGCTCTGTAGTACGAGAAGACCCGGAAAATATATGAGGTCTGGCAGGAGAAAGAGGCTTTTCAGGATATTTTCTGGCAGAAGAAGAAGAAGGCTGAGATTGAGCAACACCAGGAATAGGTTCACCATTAGGCAAGCAATCGAATTGTAAGCATATTTCTGCAAACAGAAGACAGAGGATTACATATTTCTTAAAGTAAAGAATTGGATGTCGGTGTGACATGTCATGACTTATAGGGATTTATCAGGTTAATAAACCTGTTAATTTTATACGAGTTGTAAGTTAGTGTGTAGAATCCTTTTAATTTTGTAATTTGAAACGGCGAATTCTAAAAGTGTACTCCAACTTTCATAACGTATAATTTTTTGAAGAATTAGATCATAAGTATTAAACTTCGGGCAAAAACATTAAGGGTATGAATATCTAAACTATCCATATTTAAAGAAAGTCTCTTTGATGCTGAAAATAAGAACTTTTTATAGCTATTGAGCCTTACAGCTTAATTTATAAGAACTAGAATTTTGTAAATATTCTTTTATTGATATTTATCAAATGTTATCTTTATAAATTTAATATTTACTCAAGAGCAGGTAAAAATTAAATCCCAGTGTTTTAATTGGCTGCGAGTGAACGGGAACCAGAAGTGATGGAAAGCGCGCGATTTTGAATAATTAAATCAGGAAGAATATAGCACGCAATATAAAAGTATCAAAACTGTATGAAATATATAAAAATAGAAATATTTAGAAAAAATAAACACTTACATTTTTGTTTGAATGTTACTTTCTTAGTTAAAAATGCAGGTTCCACTTTTAGTTCATAACTTATCTTTTTTAGCTGAACATTTACGTATTTTGTTAAAATTAATGTTTTTTAGTCGGAAGTTAATCTTCTTGTTTACAATATTTGGTTTAAAACTCGTTCTTTGTTTGATTAAGAATTAATTTTTTTACATGTCAATTTAATTATTCGACAGTTAGTGAAAAAGTAATATTTTATAAGTAAAAATTAAACGTTTTGTTTAAAAATTCATGTATTATGTCTAAAGTTAATATTTTTGGTAGAAAATTAATCTTTTTAGTGAAAGATTTATAATTACAGTTAAAAATATATTTCTTTGGCTGAAAACTCTACTATTTATTGGAAAGATTATTTTTTAGATAATTATTATTTTGTTTGTTGAAAACTGAACTATCTTGTTAAAAATTTCACGTTGGTGACGAATTATTTTTGAACATTAGAGTAAGTAAAGGTTGAAACTTAGTTTCTTTTTACGCAACAAAAATTAATTATTTATTCAAAGCTTACATAATTAAATAATAATCTAATTTTCATATTTTTTATATTCCATGTTTTTTTTTGTATTTGTGGCTTTTACTTGTAAGCAACTTTCTCCCTTTCGCGAATGCCCGTCAGCAAATATAGGTTTTCTTTTTATGTTTTAATCCTACTCTAATACACTTGACGATAGGGAGCTATTTCTTCTAAAGGACGACAACAAGGGGCAGGCGTGGATGTGACTTCCGCCTTCAAAATTTCCGCGACTGCTTATATTCAGCATGGCTGTAACAGCGCAGCCCATTAGCCCACGCAGTCAGCAGGAGCCCCCTGGAACTCTGAGTTTAAAATATCCGATATGTTGACAGAAACCGTGTGGCGGCGCCACCTATGCAGTTTCTCCTATGCTCGCAACAAATGTATGGCTAAATATGAATTTTGAGATTAAAAACACTTTACAAGTAATTTAATGACAGTGTTAAACAATATTTCAATATTTTAAGTGACATTTGCGACATTTTCTAACATCTTAAAGAGAGAAAACTAAAAAGAAGTGCTTTAAAATATAAAAATTTGCATCTATTTACAGTTGATCCGAAATATTTGTTTTAATGGTAAATCGGGATATAAAAGCAATTAGAAGCAGGATAAAGGTAAAAAAATTCAATTTTATAAAGTGCCGAATGATGAAAAGATTCTTAAAGAATAGCAAATAGCTATTTTGAGGGATGATATCTGGTGAAACCTGGTGATGCAGTTTGTTGTTTGCCTAGAAGATATCATCCGAGAAAAGGTTTTTAAAGGACTTGATGGAAGTGTAGTGCAATTATAATTGTTTTACAATTTAACTGGGCATAAATAATAATTTGTTTTACAGTTAGTAACAAAACGTTTTTTTTTTAAGACTTTAGCCTTGCGATATTTGAATTATCGGCCAACTGCATAGGTGGCGCCGCCACACGGCTTCCGTCAACTCTAATGAAAAATATTTTCTATAGGCCTCCAGACAGACGTGAGAAAGCGCTGAAGACGCGAATCGGCGTGGTTAACACGGCGCAGAAGCACTTAATGGACCGTCTGCGCGACTCTTCTTCATGTGGTTGCCAGCTTGACGGCGAAAAAGTATGAGGACTGTTGCTTACTCTTTGTCAGACCACCGTCGAGTTTTAGTCAGGCAGGGTCGACTCGCATGGAAGGCGTTGACCACTTATACTTTTGTAGTTAACGTCCTACTTTTAGATGGCACCAGTATAG
>JAAAKG020085774.1:0-16580 GCA_010014905.2 Druon quercuslanigerum | reverse complement strand
ATGGCTTCTTATGTCCCTTCTAACTAGGGTCTCATTCACACATTCTAACCATTCCTTCCGCGGTCTACCTCTGGGCATGCTGCCATTTACTTTACCTTGATATACCTGAATGTGAAATATATACTACATACATGTTTACATTGTACATCGTAAAATCTACAAGGTGCTGGAACTTTTCTCAATCTTTCGTACATGCTGGCACAATTTAATTTCGATCATTATTGTTCCAGATGCGGTATTTTGATTTTGATTTCTTCCTTATATTTGAACAAGTAACTTATCAATCATAATAGTATATTGAAGCAGCTAGTTAACTACTCGAATTTTTATCGAATAAAATCAATTTTTTACTAAAAAAAAAGACGAATCATCAATTATATAAATTAATTTTTAACGAAAAATTTGAGTTTTCAACCAAAAAATATAATTTTTCAACAATGAAGATTATTTTTCTATCAAAAAAATACGCAGTTTTAACGAAATGCATCCATTTTCAACCAAATGTTTGAGTTTTCAACCAAGAATATAAATTTTCTACCAAAAAGATATTTTTTTAAAAATGCGTCAATTTTTATCAAATAGTTACATTTTCTGAAAAGAAGATTAATTTTCTACTAGAAAAGACGCATCTCTAACAAAATATACCAATTTTTATTCAAATATTTTAATTTTCTACAAAGAAGATTAATTTTTTAATAAAAAAGATTAATTTTCGACCAAAAAAATATAAATTTTTAACTAGTTACATAGATTTTGAACCAAACAGATAAAATTTTTTACGCAAAAAGATCAATTTTGAACAAAAATTGGGAGGGTTAAATTTTAATTTCAAAAATTATTCTCCAATAAAAAAGAACGACTTTTATGCCAAAAATTTGAATGTTCAAGGCAAAAACATAAATTTATAAAAAAGGATTCGATTTTTAATCAAAGCTATTAATTTTGAAGTAAGAAGCCCACCTTTCAACGAAGAAGTTGACTTTTCAATACTAAAATCCTCAACTAAACCCGAGTAATTATTGATAATAATAATATAAAATAATTTACAGAAATTAATAGTTTCAGGTACATAGGTTAATACAAATATTATACAAATTAATATAGTAAATGTGAAAGTGAAAAGAAAGAAGAGATATTTTTATTTACTGTAATGGGTATAATAAACTGTGATCAGCATAATCGCTGACAATACTAGAAACACTGGTAAGACCAGTCCAGCTGATCAGGCAACAATATGGCGCTGTCCTGGTAATAATAGGGGAAAAAAGACAAATTTTCCACAAAAAAACATACATTTTCTACCCAATAGTAGAATTTTTTAACTAAGAAGATTAATTTACCCCAAAAATATCGCTTTTTAACGAAACAAAATTTTAGGAAGAAATTATAAAATTAGACGGTTGTAAAAATAAATACTGGTACTATTACTACTGATTTTTAAATTTATGAATACAACATTTTATATTAATATTACTAGACACTTCTAACATTATCAGGTAAATTACAAGTAATCCCGATAAAATAATCAATAAAGTTACATTTTTGTCTAAATTTAATCTACTATACGATATTTCTAAAGCACGTACCCTCCACCTCCAGCACCCGAACAACTTTCCGTTATTTATTCGTGGCCTCTGATAAGAAATTTTTGTAAATAATTTATAAATAAGAAACTTATAGCACATTCTAGAGCCTAAAAATAATTTTTTAAAACATTATATGCCTCTTTTTTATACACTATAGTTTGGACAAAAATGATCTTGATCACTGAATATGTACTCAGAGATCACCAGCTCGTTATCGTAAATGAGATTAACACTCTGAGGAAATGTAAACATTAAATATCAAGAGGGTTGAAAATAACGAGATTTACACGATAATTATCTAGACATATTTCGCGATAGCAATTCGCGTCATTCAAGTCATATATGTAGATCGACGATATTATTCGAATTAGAGTGACAGAACCAAGTGCACATTTTTTTTTTGCAAAAGTTCTCGAAAAAAATCAATCACAGATTTTTTATAACCTAATAAAAAATATGTCCTTTTTATAATCAAAATTAAGAAATATTTAAATCTTATGCGATTTTAGTGATTATTCGATTGCAGTTTACACGTTTACAATTTAAATAAATCTTTTAGTTTTAAAGGTTATCCATTTTTTGTGAAACTTCGACACCTTATTTTGGAATGTTTAGAAATTTTTGTGGAAGATTTATAATCGTTTGAAAACTTTTTGGCACTTATTTCTCGCTGAAAAAATAATGTTATATTTATCAATTTGATGTACATACTATCATGAAAGGAAATTGAAATGAAATCGCGAATTGTTCGAATAGAATCTTGAATCGCACGTATTTGCCATATTTTTGATTGATTGAGAACTGATTAAAAGGTGTATAAAATCTTATTTGCGATCTTTTTGAGATAACAGGTTTCCTTTTTGCAAAAATCCTCCTTTTCAAGATACATACATGGGCAAAGTAAAAGAAAATGTGGGCGAATCCGTTAAGTATTGTAAATTTCCAATAATACATAAACACATGTTTAATCAGAATCTTAATCATTTTATGATATAACTTCAAGTGCATTTTGGTGGAAGATAGACTTATGTTCTCGATCGATAAAAAAATAATATTTTTATACCTCATTTGCCCTTAACAGCTAACTTCAATTTGAATTATTTTTAACCCCAAAATCTGGATAGATATATATGGTCTGGTGATCTAGACTAAAGATTGTGTGCCATTTGACTTTATCTTTTCTAATCATGTTTACGGATAGAAATATTTGATAACTTGGAATTGCCTAATAGATTTGTACATATATTTAGGTAATTTTTATATAATGACAAGTCTATTGCGAACATGTTAGGATATTTCCCAGATTATTCCATATGTTTTTCTTCATGAGATGAATTGTAATACAACCGATTATTCTGAGAATTAAACATAACTCAAATGTGACTACGCATCAACTTCTCATGTTTTGCGTGAAATTACTGTGAATTTTACGGAATATTCTTTGCGTCAACTGCATTAATAGTTTAGTATTCTGGTGACAAAGAAGTTTTGATGACTGTTTGTACGCTTGATGTTTCCTCGTAATTGCTCGTTTTCGAAATAAATTATTTTGACATTTAGGCATAATTTTTAAGGCGCAAGATAATATCTAAATGTCGCAATAGTAAAATCTTTAGGGTCTGCGAACGAAATAAAAATGCAAAATAGTAATAGTCATAGTCATAGTCATTGTCATAATCAGAGTCATAAATCTATTTTTTAAATTACCTTAATTGTGGGATGTTATTATAGGTATTTCACATAAAGACAGTAATTTTTTCAAAATATGAATTTTTGTAACCAATTTTCATTATTTGATGATTAACTGCGCGCGAGATAAATCTTTAAATGCAATTACGTACTCGCTTGAAAACGAGTATTATGTTAAACACTGCATATCTTACGAACATCGATAAGTGTCATAAACATCAATTCTTTGCGTCTTCAAGATCAATAATTTAGACTGATGAAAGAAAAAATATGTCAATTTAAAATACTGTTACACGTTTTATTATCTGTGAAAACTTGGTTTTTCTTCTTCAAAGATGATGTATGATCAATTAAGTTAATGCAGAGTATCTTGTTGGTTTACACGTCTTTCACTAATGAAAGTAAAAATAATTGAAAGGCGACATACGGAAGATAAATGCCACTGTATATAGTACACCAAAAAACAAATACATACATAAGCCTGCGTGCTTATTTTGTCCGTGAACAATGGTCACGTACATGGTTCACTTTCACTGTCGGCACTTTTGATTTTCAAATAGACAGGTCTCTTTAGCATATAAAATAGGTTAATTGTCTCGTAGTTTAGTTTAGCTATCAACTCATTTGAATGAGGAAAGGTAGCATCATATTCAATATTGATTTAAACTTAAACAATGAAGTGATTATCATTTAGATCATTAAATAGCTTACTCTTATAAGCTTTTTTTATTATACTCCTAATACATTTCTTGCATTAGGTATTTTTATTTTGCGTTTACAGGTAAATTTTAACACCGATTCGTGAAAATCTGCAGCGCGAATCCGTTCACCAAACAAAAGGTTAAGAAAGTATTTCCTTTATAGCAGAAGAAAGTCATTAACATACTAAAAACGTATTATTACAAACGATAGTGGCCATGATAAACTTTCTACTATGTATGACTTCTGTATAATCTCAATATCTTAAATAATTCTCATTTTCCGGAAATTAATCACTAATGTTTCAAATCATAAAATTATTAGAATGTCACAAAAAATTATTATTTTATGGGTCAGTCACCTTCATTTGTAGATATCGAACATGTATAATAACTTATACGTTCGTCTCATTTAGTGTAACATTTTGTGATCTTTTGAATACTTCTGATATCTTGTTTTATGGTATGTACTTATGTTACTTATGTAGATTAGCGTCCGCTTATCACTTCAGTTCATTCTTTATTCCATCTGCACTATACTTAATTTTTATTTCGCGAAATCTTACAAAACCTTATCATTTATCCGATTCTTGGGTATTGGTTTAATTTACTCATATAAGAGCAGATACAGCTTTTCCTTCTTAATTTTGCAAATTCCTTTATGATCGCATTTCTGATAATTAATTGAACGCCTCTTTTCCATGCCTTCTGAGAAAAAATTTCTTTACATCGAAGAGTTTCTGAGCAAATACAAATTACTAAAAATATAAACCTAAAGACAAATTGGCAAAAACAATGAGCGAACAAAAGATTTGTTTTGAATTTAATTGACTACTAGGGTCTAAGGCTGTCACTGATAATGGAATAATTACGTCTTAATGGAATACTTTCTCCTTCGATGGTCGTTACAGCGAACTTTTCAAGTACGCACGTAACCGTAACCGATCAAGTGATAGAAAAAAGTTCTATGTTATCATCGTTTTCCCTTCTGTTTCACACGTTATCTTTAACGCTGTTTTTTTCATTAATTTTTTAGAAGTATATCCCCCACGCTTCGTTTCAATTCATTGAACTTATGTAATTTTATGTCAAGTTTTTTAAACTATACATGTTTTAGCATTATATAATAATGATATACTTGCTTTATTCAATTTATGTAAGTTTATTGGATTTTTTGTGTCATGTGATTTTTTGTTGTTTTCAGTCTGATAAGATATTGAATTAATGCGTGATTGTGACTGATAATGTTGTACCTGGACCCTGGGCTTACTAGTTTCTGCCAAATATTGAACATACTATTGTTACTTTCCATGAAAAACAATCTCTTTCTAGAAAATCTTACTAAAATAGTCGACTTCGTTTCTGCATATTTCAATATTGTATCTTCTTTTGGAATATTTATCAATTAAAATATTAAAACGTATAATAACAATATGCAATTTTCCTTAATCTCCTGGAAGGAGAAGATTTTTATCTATTCTTGATGGAATAATTCAATTCAAAACAAATGATCGAACCTTCGTTCAGAGACAGAGTAAAAAACTTTACCTGTAAAACTTTAAAATGTCAGTTGGTCAGGGAAAAGTCAGGCAATTTTTTCAAACGTGTTTAAATTTAATTAAAAAATTGTGATAAAAAATTAAATAATTATGGTTTTTCATTTGTAAAAGAAAATTTATGGAACTGACTTTATACTTATTTAGATCAAACTTCTTTTTATCGGACTTACTAATCTCATAAAAATAGATATATTTTATTATATAGTATATATGTATACTATATTATAAAGTATATATGTATTGGTCTCGCAAGTTTTGTGCACTCGGTCTTTGTGCACAGATTTTTCAAAACTAAAGATTAAAGCATCGACAACAATAATTTGGTGATTGTGAATTCTCTTTTTTTAACCTCCTTCGGCTTTAACAAGCACATTCTTATCACGTATCTTGTGTTTCGCACTCCAGTTTATCCCTGGTCTACGGAGCAGCATTACCGTTTTTTAACTTCTAAATTATGCCCCTAACCTCAGTGATCCAGACTTTGTTAATTGAATTTTCTACCGCATCATGTTCTACATAGCAGCTGTGGTGCCCTATTGCTTCATCTCCTAATAATTGACTGTAACAGTCTCTCAAAGCGTCTAAGGTGGAGAGTATTTTTTTTATGTCTTGCATAGTTTTACCGCAAAATTCAATTTTTCGGATTGAGGGGGTCTCAAAACCTGGACCTTTTGACAAAAACTGGGGGGGGGCAAATTTTACTCAAATCTAATACCTTCTCTAACGAGAATGTAAAAATCACTTACACCAAACTCTCGCTTTCAGTCAAGTGTCGGGGGTTGGCCTCAAATGGCCTTGAACGGATTTCGGTGGGATATATATGTCGCAACGGCTTTCGCCCTACTCCCCTGAGAAACTGCGTGAGCCAGCAGTTCTAGGAAGGCCGAGAACGGGGTGACTGAAAACGAGAGTTTGGTGTAATTTTTCATGAATAATTTTTTTATAGTTCTGTTTTTGGTTTTAATAGAAAAAATAGCATTAAGACAAAACAAATTAAATTTTTTGAAACCCCTCGTACGAGACCAAAAAGAAATTAAAAGACAAAAGTTGTGAGGAGAATGTGCCCACGCACTTTAGTAATGTATGGTTTTTTGAAAAAGTCATTAGGATAAATTGTTCGGTTTTTTAAATAGTATGAATAGCCGTACAGAGAATCATAAAATTTTCAAAAAATTGGTCTCAAAAATGTTCAAAATGTGCCCACTTTTTGAATTTTTTTCTAAAATGGCTGGCTAACGAAATGAACCTTTAGTTTACGACAATAAAAGAGTGTACCAAAGACCAATATCATAGAATAATTTTTTCACAAGCATCGCGTTCAGAGACAGACAGGCAAACATACATACAGACAGAAGAATTCGAAAAAAACTGCTTTTCCGAATCAGAGATTCTGAAAACGTGGACATTTGACAAAAACTGGGGATCAAATGTTATACAAATCCAATACATTTTTTATGAGAATGTAAAAATTGTTTTACCTACTCAATAAATTCATCGACTTAAGCAACAAATTAAAGAATTTTATAATTTATGTCTTCAGTATTTTTAATTTCTTCAATTATTCAAAAATTTTTGCAGATCGAATTTAAAAATGTGCAGTGGAAAATTTACTTTACTCTCTATGAAAAACTTTTAGTTTTCTAACCTACTTTTTTAAAAATATTGTAAATAAACTTTAATTTGTATTAAAACTATTATCCCTTAGTCGATAAATGGTAAAAATTTCTATCAATTTATCGCGCAAAAATTTATTTTTTCTTGAAGATTCATAATTTTAGTTGAATCTTCATCTGCTTGATTGAAAATTAGTCTATTTTATTGAAAAATCCTCTTTTTAGTAGAAAATTAATAGTCTTGGATGAAAATTCATCTTTTTTGTTGAAAATTCATCTATTTTGTTGAAAATAATTGAAATTTTAACTAATATGATTTTTAATGATTTTTACTAAAATGTTGTGAAAAGTATCTTAATTTCGCCTGTTTGTAGCGAATTGTAGCCTGTTTTTTGGCTCCTTCTTAAGGGGGGGGGGGGGCACAAAGAAGTGTGTAGTCCGAAATTTGAAAAAAAGTTGTAGCCCTGCTTGTCTTTTTCTAAAGCTATTTCAATAAATTAAATAACAGCATTATTTAATATTAAATCATCATTAAAAGTAACAATTCTGCAAATTTAAATACTTGAACTTCAATAATAAAAATTATTTACAAGAAACTCGCGTAATTATCTTATATTTATCCCTATTATTTTTTAATTTTCCTATTTTTTATTAAGTTTAGTTGATTACAAATTAGGCTTTTACAGATGAATAATGAAAGGGATCATTAAAGTATTTTCTAATGGTTTAAAGGGGTGAAAATTGTTTTTGAAAAATCGACACCTAATATTTGAAAAATCCAGGAACTGTCAGAATTATTGTCTTACTGATAAAAGTTATAATAATTTCGTGGCTCATCGTCTCAAATATTTTTTCAATCAATGAGTGTTTTTTAATTTATCTTCAAATACAAACACAATACAAATTCTTCAGCTATTAAGTAAGAGTTAAAGTAACATACAGACTCAACTTCCTGTGTTTTTGACAAATAATGTCGACGCTCCCCTGACTTTCCGTTGCGTCACCTCAGCGTCACAATCTGGGACGTCGCAAACTCAAACGATTTGTCGTAGGAGGAACGTCTTTCAATAAGTGCTACGTCAAGTGACGTCACATTTTGTCGTCAGAGAAAAACTTTTATCATGAGATTTTTGCAGTCAAAGTCACGAGAAATTTGGGGGCGGCGTAAAATATTGGTTTCAAGTGAAAAGCAAAAATAAAAATAACTTGTTTGTGTCGAAAATGTTGATAACAAGGCTCGGGTCGTGTGACTTTTTGAAGAAAAATGCAAGTTATAGAATTTTTTCCGTTTTTTTAAAAGTTCGCAATAACTAATTTCTATTTTAATCACACTCAAACATTTAAGATTGAAGTTATAAATTTTAAAAAATCGTATGACCTCAATTCAGAACATTAAAAATTGAATAATTTCTCTTTGAAGCTTTATGCTTCAAAAATTTTAAATTAACAGTTTTCAGTTTAACGATTTCTAATTTAATAAATCCCTATTAAAAGTTTTAATTTTGTAAAATTATTGTTTTAGCTTAAATGACGCTTTTTAATGAAGGTTGAACTATTTGGTTGGAAATGATCTTTTTTGTTCAAAATTCAACTTTTCAAGTTGATAACTCAACAGTTTTTAAACAATTTCGCACGTTTGGCTTCAAAATTCAACTGTTTGCTTAAAAGTTAAACTTATTATTTTTAAAATCAACTGTTTCGTTATAACTTGAATTATTTGAATTATTTAAAAGTTCTTAATTATTTAGTTGTAAATGTAATTGTTTCATTTTTTAATTTAATTTTTTATTGAAAATTAATATTTTGGGGTCAAAAGTCAACTGTTTCAAATGTTCAAAATAAATGTTCCTGAATTTCAAAATTAATGTCTATTATAAACTTCTTTTATTTGAATCTTGCGACCTGAATTACTATTGTTAAACAATTGTTTTAATTTTAAAGTTTGTTCTGAATGTGCAAATAGTAGTTGAAAATTAATGAGAATTATGAACTCTATTTTTTTAAACAAGTAAAGTTATTATTTCAGACATTCAGTGTCTGACACTGCTTTTTTTATTATCTTTTGAAAATTTGATGCGACTTTTTGTGGACCTTTTTAAAAACTACATGCGATTTTTTTTTATTCCTTCTAGTAGATTCGAGTTATAGGTATTGTATGTCAGGAGAAATGAAATAAATATCCCTTTAATGCATATTTATTAAATTTATCATAAAAAATCAGTTTTTATCAATTCTAATGATTAAGAATAAATCAATTATAGAAATTGCATTTTTGTAAAAAGTACATTTTGCATATCAGATATATTATTGTTGACTGCTTAGTGTAATTAACTGAGTCGCGAATTACGAATTCCTCTTTGTCTAATGAAATGCCAATTTTTAAACGTAAAATTTTGTTATAAACGTTGAATCTAAAAGTTTTATTTTGCAGTCCCAAAACATTTATGTTAAAATTAATTTATACAAAATATTTAAGGGGCACCTTTTCTCAAGTGCACTGCCCCGAAAAATCTGTCATTCTTGGATATGGCTCAAATATGAGCAAGGTGTTGTTATATTGGATGGTAGTTTATGGGAAAATTTTGTGATCATTAAGAAAAGTATTTAAGGATGGGGAGGTCAAATTTTTTGGATTGTGTTCCTACCGACTCTTTTTGGGGTGTAGTTTTTTCGAACCTTCTTTTTATTTTATTTTTTAACTTAAAATAAAGCTTAGAATTCTCAGTTTTGAAACCATTAGGGACAAAATAGCGTTTTTGTTTCGTTTTCGAGAAACTAAATTTTATCCATTCGGTTTGAGGAAAACCGTCGCTTTCCTCCAAATTTGTACTACGAATTTTTATTTTTAATGGTTAAATGAAGCTTTTTCAAAAAATGTTACAGTCACTGGAAAGGGTGAGAACAATCCTATCAAAACTGCATAAAATAAAAAAATTTATTGATATTAAAACAGTAATATTCCTTAAAAAATAAAGTTAGAATAACAAAATTAAAGAGTATCAAGCTTGGAAAAGAAAAAAATGGGTGTGACGATCCAATAGACTGTACAAAAATCTAGAGAGATCATGTAGGTCAATATTACAAAATCCAAAATTAAAATAAAAATTAAAACTATTTGAGCAAAACAAGGAACTTTTGTAGTATTAGTAAAGGAACTTTATTATTTTAATAATATCTCGGATATAAATGATTGCACAAAAACGAATTCAAGTAAACACTAATAAAAAGGAAGACCAAATTAACAAATTTCGTATTGCCAGTATTAAAAGTGGAAGCATTTCTAATGTGATATTAACCCTGCGAATGTGTACACTATATTTTTCGATGTATGATATGTACACTGTGTCTTTTACGGAACAGGTAGATTTTAAAAATTTTAATATTTCTAGTTAAGCTACTTTAAATGCTTCAAATCATAAAAAAAAAACAAAGTTTAAACTTTTTGAATGTAAAATACAACATATTTACGTTAATTTTATTTTAAATTTTAACTATCTCAACAAAGACATCTACGATGCAAAAAATTCCGACAAGTAAAAAATTATCAGTAGAGCCAAGAAATTATGAAATATAAAAAAATCATAGTTTGTTTAAATTGATTATATTATACAAAGGTCTAAATGTTTGAAAATAAGGAAAAACAAATAAAAACTTTGATGAGATTATTATTACTATAAAAAAGTAAATATCGCCAAGTTTTCATTTTTCTCTCTTACGATGTACATATTTCCCAAATTTCTAGAATTTTAACAATATACACCATTTTTAAATTGAGATTTCTTTTATAATTACTCGGCAAGCATTGATTTCGCAAACTGCCGCAGACGTTTCTGGTGAAATTCCACTTATTTTTTCATCAAAATTTTTATCAAGAGAAATACTTGTTTTAAAGTAATAAGAATGCTTAATACTCAACACAATATTATTATATGAATTAACATTGGTATTGATATTGTAAATAAAAAGTCATATTTCTAGATATAAGAATTGAAGCAATTTTTTCTAAATTTGGAACAGGTCTTCTGAATTGCCAAAACATCTATTTTTTCATTTAAAAGTACAAAATCTTCGAAAAATAATAAATTAAATATGTTCAATAGTGCAAGTTCTATTTCGACTGTATTACTAGAAAAAATTATTTTTTTCAATTAAATGGGAAAATTCTTGAAAAAGTTATTTTATGTATATCTTCAGAAACAATTGATGAAAAAATCGAATTTTGGGCATCAAACGTGAAAAATTTATAGAAATTTTTTACTACTGCGGGTCTCGATTTCAAATTGTTAATTTTTCAAAAATAATTGCAATCATAGTATTATATATTAAACTTTCTGTTATTTTACTGAAATAATAATTATAGCAACTATTCACATAATATTCTGAACTCTTGATATGAATTTTTCTTCGAAAATAGAAATACTTCCAATAGTTTCTTTTTCGGAAATGAAAAAAGTTTCATTTGAAAAATCGCGGTAGACTCGTCTGGGATTTCTAGAAACAGACTAAAGTCAAAATATCGGCAAAATGCCAAAAACGCTAAGTTCGTGGCCTTTCTTCCGATTTTCCGAGAAAGTTTAGCAGCATCACAGCTCCTGCCAAATGCGTTGCGTGAACGACGCATCACTGCTCGAAATATAATAATCGTTCTCTGTTTTCAAAAATAGATAATATTCGAATTAGTTGTTCGAGTAAAAATATTTTCTTCCAGTGTTTTCTATAAATTTAGAGAATTTAGAATAATTCGCCTCTAATGGGCTAAAATATTTCAAATTCTTCAATTTCGAACGCTGAAAATAACACTGATTTTTTTTAAAGAAAACGCATTTCTTGATAAAAAGATGTATCTAGTCACCCTGAATGTCACTTGACACTGCATGATATGATTCTTATTAATCATATTTAGCATCCCAATAATTTCTACAATTTAAATTTATAATTATATACTGACACTTGGATTTAAGAAATCTGAATTTACGGCGTTCCGAGAGAACTGATTTCCTCGACAGTTTCTTCATGAGGGATCCGCGGGACCGAGAGAGAAGCGGTGCTCGTCCAAAAGAAATTGTTGATGCGACCTAGACTTTTTACGTTTAATTTTCTGGATTTAGGTTGAACGCCACTGCAAGTCATCACTGATAACGGTCTTAAATCCAAGGTCTAACGACTTTTGAATGCGTAATTTTGTCCATTTAACAAAAAACATTTAACAAAAAGCATTTTTTTAACCAAAAAGATTTCTTTGAATCAAAAGAAATTTCTTTTGATTCAAAAATATATATATAAAACTTTTCTTTGCCTAAGAGCCAGTTGATATTTTTATTTGAATCAAAGACTCATTTTTCTGAGTAGCATCATTAATGATCTTGAAAAATGTTTCCTAACTTCCTAACTTGGAATTTTAGTCATTTTTAAATTTAATACTTCTACATTTAAGTATTCTAAATTTTTTTGTTTCAATTTTAAACGTAAAAAAATAATTAAGAAAATAATTCTTTACATTAGGGCCAAAATAAAGTGTTAATAATTAAATAATTTAAAATTAAAAAGTTAAATATTGTGTTGTTTTAAACACCATTTAGAAAAAAATTTCCGAAATAATTGTTATATCAGTAATTGAATAATTTCATCTTCATCTGTTTTAATTGTATAATGAAAATTCAAATAACTGAATTTTAAAAAGAATAATCGACAACTTGAAAATTGCTAATCTTTGAATAATGTTCACTTTCTGAAAATAATCGAAATTTGTAAACATTTTTAATATAAGAAAAAAATGTTAATCAGTTTTAATGTTAAATTTTAATTGTTTAATGTAATATTTCGAAATTCCATAAGTACAAAAGCTTTCACTTTAAAACATTTAATTTAGTTTTCAATTTCTTAATGTCAGATTTTATTCGGTTTTGAAATTATTATGCAATTTCTACATTCTCCAATTAAAAATCTATCTTTTTATTTTATCGCCTTAAATCAGATTTAATACAATTTCAAATTCTTGCTAATAAAATTGTCCAATTGTGCAAATTTTAGTTATCAATTTTTTAATATTGAAAACTACTGATTACAAAAGTGAAATGTACATTTCTTATTATTACATTTTTTAAACTTTTATTGAGAAATGAGACAAGTTTAATTTATTTGAATTACATTCGAAATGCCCTTTTTAAAAAATTTACCTAATCTCCTATAAAAAAAGACTATAAAAAAGACTCATTCTAATTCGGATATTGGCCTTTAATTGAGACGCGGTATTTTTTATTCGAAAATTTTGTAACTCTAAGTTTAAAAATTTGTTTAATAATACATTTATAAATTATTTATATTTTTATTGTTAGGAGATAAAAATCCAGAGGCGTGAACGTGCAATTCACGCGCGTGTGTTTGTATTTAATAATAAATATTATAGGTATGTAATGACTGGTTGATTTTATAATTGTATAAAGATTTTCGCGAAACCAAAAATAATCTTTGAAGACAAATGGCCAATAAAATCATATGGAGCATTTCAACCTGGCGCTCTTATAGTCTATTTGCATCGACTATTTGATATCAGACATCACTTTGAAGTATTATTTATAGTTCTATCCTTGATTCTGATTCCTCATTCGCATATTCAGACTATGATTCAACTTTTTTACCCCTATTGTAACTGTACTATAAAGATCTAGAATTATGACTCTCGAGTCTCTTTTTTTATAAATAGCTTTTTTAGTAGTTTTTTGGTTGAAGGGAAAAAATAATTTGTTATAAAAATGAAAATTCCAAATGACTACTTATTTTTTATGTTTATTTGTTTATTTATTTTGAGGTAATATAAAAATAATTTTTCTAAGATTCTTGAGTAAACAAACAAAAAATGAATAGTAATAGAAAAAGAGTTTTTTTAAAGCATTTGACTTTTTTTACGCGAAAATACGAATTTTCAATTAAATAGGTACTTAAATTTTAAATCAAAGTCATGAATCTCTAAACAAACAAAAAATACACCTAAACACAAAAAATGTAATAACTGGTATTAAAAATAAAAAAATGTGTTAACCCTTGGATGGCACTGAGGTCGAAAATACCCTAAACATGAACATTCATTATCTATTTTTCATATTTAAAATAAATTTTGAACCAAATAATCCACACCACTCTTTAAAGTTACTATCCAAGAGTGTGCAAAAAATGCAGCTACTCTAAATAATAAATTGGCTATTTTCTTCCAAAATGACGAATTTAAGGTTAAATATGTCGACAAAGTAACTAGAAAATTTCTAATGTAAGAATTTTTTTTAGTTTCCAGTATTCTATCAAACTTTAGGAAAAATTTGCGTCAACGTAAATGATATTTGGGACTTTTTGAAGTTCGCAAAATTTGTCTAATATATTTAAAAACATTGCGGAAACCTTTCAATGTTTTAAAATATTTTTAATCATTTTAAAAATTATAAAATTACTAAATATCTTTGAAACTAACTAGAATTATTCCTGAAAGTGTAAACTCTTCCGGATTTGTTTTTGACAATTTCGGAAACATGTTGTAATGTTTCAACTTTTTTAAAATTTTAAATTGCAAGGAATCTCAATTTTTTTTAAAGTTTAAAAAAAAATTTGAATTCAAGATTTATATTTTATCAATAATGTCTTCGAACATTCAGAAATAAATTATATCGTAAAATAAAACTACTTATTTAGAAATTTTGGCCTACTATATTGTTTCGTGCAGAAAATCCTTATTCATTGTTAATATATAAATACATATGACCTAATTTTATAAGGTCAAAGAGTTATAAATAGAATACATGTGTCGTTATTTTTTCTCAGAAATTAAGAAAATGATCGTTGCCTTTATTATTTAAAAAATGATGTACAATTTGAATATACTTTTATGTAGGATCTATTTAATTTTTTTCATTTACACCAAGTTTTAGGCCGAAAATTATTCAAATGCATGGGGAAAATAAAATTTAATTTATTTTAATTGTTAAAATAAGTTTTTTGCATATATTTACCTATATAAAATATTTTATATCATAATAAAGATCCGCTAAATTAATAAGTACTAATGAAAAGTGAAGAAAACATTATTTTTATGATTAAATACAAATACACTTTTCATAAAGTGCCCATAATAGTTTTACAATGTAAACATTAAATTTTAATTATTGACATGTAAATATTGTTAACTGCGAAAATAGTAAATTTCAATTTAATTTTTTTGACATTTATAATGATTATTAAAATTAACGGTTAATTGAACTAAATAATGAACATTTATATTTCTTTTTAAAACTAGAATATAATTTACTTTGTTTCGTTTCAAGACGTTTATAAAATTATTTATGTTATAAAGAATGTCTATTATTACAAATATGTCAAGTATTTCTAACCATTTATATTATAAAGAATAGGATTTACAGAATAAATAAATATTGATAAAGTTGTAGAATTTGTATTGTATTGTAGAATTTAAAAAAAAAGTGTATTTGTGAACAATATTTAATTAGGAATAAATATAGAATAAATAAAAATACATAAAATTAAACAAATAAATACTACCATTTGGAACACTGTAATTACATAAAATTTAAAAATATTTAGAAACATTTATTTAAATTTAATTACATCTGCGAATCGCCGAAATTCTGCTTTTCGCTTTAGCGGTGGTACTCCATCATATTGGGAAATATATAATGAAACACATTGTTTAAATCGCATTTCGATAGTAAGGTAGCTCCGATTAAACCCTTTAAAAGTCCCATCATATAGAGTAAAACGTGTTTTTCAATCAGAATTTTAAAAATACTCAGTATGGATATGAAAATTTTTCAAACTGGATTGATCAAGTTTTACTCCGCGAAATTGGGAGCATTTTCAAAACTAAAAATCAAATTTGTTTTAGAAATATTTGAATATTCTGTCAATGAATCGGGCAGATGACAAAAGACTTGCTTGTTATCTTAATGGAATTTTTAAATTCAATGAAAATGACAAAAGTTAAATGCATTTAAATATTTTAAAAAGTTAAAAAAAAAAGAAAAAATAAACGATACAATTATTTTTAAGAGATCCGTAACTTTGAATCACTATTTTGAATAGATTTCAACAAGATAGCCCTTTATTAAATTATTTTATAATTAATAATTGAAAATTTATGTTACCAATAATTTGCGTTTTTTACAGAAAAAAACAGTTTACTTGCATATTTTTTATTCAATATTTCGTTAAAATAAAAAATTCTAATAATTTTCATTTTTTTGTCAATTATTTTCAAAGAAAACAAAAAAGATTGCGATCTTTAAAGACAATTGTAGTGAATTAAACTGTTTTTTTTTTGTTTTCTTACTATTAATTGAAAATTCATATGTTATCAGTAATTTCTTTTTTTTATAGAAAAAAAAAACAGTTTAACTGCATATTTTCGATGACAGTTTTACTGTAATACAAAAT